>CAJVQA010004780.1:0-17089 GCA_910591915.1 Cetraspora pellucida
AGATTCGATTTTGACAAATATGTAATCTAATCGAGTGGCCATTAATTGATTGTTTTGAGTGTTTTGGTAAAAGGTTAAAAAGGGGTTGCTCTTTGAAAAACTTGCTATGTCTATATAGTCTTTCATGAGCTCTCTTAGCAGTATTCTAGAAGGATCATTTTGTGAAGGTGCTTGACTAATGCGATTAATCTGAGGATCTAGATTGGTGTTAAAATCTCCTGCTATGATAGTAATAGCACTGTCATCATTAATTGGTATCCAGTTGTTGAAGAATTGATGCCTATCATCTCAGCTAGGGGGTGCATAGACATTTGTAAGTAGATAAAGTTTATTTTTAAAGGTTACTTTTGCTGATATCACTCTGTTATTGTGTGAGATTTTGGAGTTCTTTAGTTTAATATTTGGTTTTCTAATTAGAATAGCTGTTTTGGAAGACCAAATTGAGTTGTAATTCCATTGTTGTGCTAGAAACTTTCTTGTTGCGGGATCATTTAGATTTGTTTCTTGGATAAATATTATATCTAACTTATAAGACTTTAAAAGTGTTAGGATTTTTTGAGCCTTAACTTTATTGTTAAGGCCTTTGACATTCAGTGTGGCAATTTTAATTATAAGATATAAAGAGATATGTTGGCCATACAGCAGTTTGTTCTGAGTGAGAATAATTAACTAGTAGGGAGAGAAGCCTGTTTGGGCATTCTCTGTCCTATTCTTATTACTTTCCTCACTTGTTGTAAGGGTTTTCTTCTTGTTTCCTTTTCGGTTGTTCTTTTTTGAAATGACCAAAGTAAATTCTTTCTCTTCAGTTTTGTTTTCTTTGTTATAGTCCAATAGTTTCATTGTTATGTCCTGGTCATAGTTTGTAGCAGGTGTTTCATTATTTGTGTTCTTGTGATTCACTTTCATTAAAGATGAACCATCTTTTGAAATAGAGATACTAGTTGTGTCTTCCTCAAAAGTTACATCCTGATCATCTATAGTATTGATTGAGTCATTTTCTTTTGAGTAATTAGGATTTGGTACATTAGTGTTTGGTCCATCTTGTTCTGTGACCATATCTGAGATATATGGATTTTCTGGACTGTAGGATATATTTTCTGTTTGCATTTTTTGGTTAAGTTTGTTTGTTTCCATTAAGGATTTCTTTTGTTTTTTTTGTAACTGTCTTATTTCTATTGAAGCTCTAAGTTCTGCATATTCTTTTTTAATATGTTCTGTTTTTTCACAGTAATAACATATTTTTGGAACCTCCTTTCAGTCTGTAGTGACTTTGTGGTTACCAACATGTGTGTGTCTAGGTAGTCTGGCTGTCAGGTTTGGATCATTTGATATTTCAAAAGTTACAATCCATTGGTCAGAGCATATTGGGGTTCCTTCATATAGAAGTGGTTTTATAGAGGCAATGGTGCTGATATCCTGAAAAGCTTCCTTGATCTGTTCATTGATAACTTCTTTATTGCCCATTGGTGTATTCTTCAATTTAACTGAAAGGAACATATACTTAAGATTAACTGGGACATATCTGAAGAATGTTTGTTTAAACATTGTGATCCCTTCTGAAGCATACAGTTGTTGTTTGTCTTTATCTGAGAAGGCTATTTCTAAGAGAGCCCATTTGCTTCTGATAATGTGAGTTTTTGCTGCTAGCATATCTTCTCCCAGTTTGATGTAGAGGGTTGAGATAATGTCATTGGTAGGTATGTTGGTAAGCTTAGAAATGTCAAAAACAAGAGCATTTTCATTTTTAGAATAGATCTTGTTTCTGGATGCTGTGTTAGAGAAGGTTGCCTTGCCTCCTTTTAGCTTTGAGAATAAATCTGACCATTGCTTGGGTTTGTTGTTAGCTGGTTTGTCATTCACATCATTTGATGTTGTGCTATCAACGATTTTGTCTTGTGTATCAATTTTGTTATGTGCAATATGCATGTGTTTTGTATCTGTTTGTTGTTTTCTGTATTTGCTACTGCACGTGTCTTGTTTTTTACCTTGTTGTTTTTATTTGTAGAAGAAGTAGCTTTTTGTTTGCCTTTACCAACTGGTTTTTCTTCTTGTTCTATGTTACTGGCCCAGTTTTCATTACCTTGGTTGTTGTTTTTACTTGGTTTACAATTTGGTAAATATGGCGTGTTTGCTGTTTCTGCTTCTACAATAGGAGTTTTTTCTTATTCTGACAACAAGTCAAAGTTCTTTTTTTTGGCTCTAGTGTCAAGAAGTTTTGGTCTCTTGGGTATCAAGCTGCTCATATTTGACAGAAATAAGTTTCTTTTCTTGGGTATAAGGGCTTTAGCCCTATTAGAGGAGTTTAAAAAAAAGTTTTTATTTAGTTTTTGTGAAATTTTGTTATTTTTGTGTTGTTACTGAAAGTGTACCAGAAAGAGTTTTTTTTGTATGTTATTTTTGAAAAAGAATAATGTAAGTAAACAGGTAGGAAAGCCTATTTACATGAAGGACCAAGTTAATGACAATCAGACCCATCATACAGGGCAGACTATAATATTCTTTGCAACTGTGAAAACCAAGCATATGGCGAGCACATCTATAAAAGAAAAATCCAACTTCTTAGATAACAATTCATTATATCCTTCTGAGATTTTTCTTTTAAAAAAATTTTTTACATCTACTTTTAAAAAATCACAAATATCTAACATTTTTATCAATATTACAACAAATTTTACAACAACTAATATTGACTATGAATCATTAACAGAAGATCCAAATGATACTATTGACTTACTAACTACCAAAACTATTAAAGAAAAAACCTTTATTCAAATTTCTGATCTTTTAAAAATATACAATCTCTTAATATGCTTTAACAAGTTCCTTTCCTTTTATAACCTACAACTTCTGCCTTTATCACAATCAATAGGCTCATTTCTAAAATTTATTTAAAATAAATATTCAAAATACTATTCAGAACAATATATAAAAATTTCTATTAAAATATCTAAAAGCAATATATTTAAAAAAGCATATATTTACCTTTTTTAAGAAACTAATCCTCTATCCAACTTTACGAATATTTCTTTTAAAAATCTTACAAACTTTCAAAATATCTTACTTAAAACAAATTATACTTCAACAAAATTCAAAATACCTTCTCTCTCAAAATGTCAAACCTTTCTTCTATCCACAACACTAATTCCTTCTAAACCTCTCTCTATTATAACACATATAAACAACAACATTTTACCTTCTAAAAATCCAAATATTACAAAATTAATTAAAATATATTTACTAAGTATTAATAGTCTTTTTGATAACTTCAAATAACTGAATCTAATTAATTTTATTTCAGAAAATCAAATTAACATTTTTGGAATTTCTAAAACATATTTATCTAGCAAAGAAGCAAAGTTCTCAATAATTTCACAAAAACTTATAAACTACTGTACAAATGCTTTTAGATACTAAGTAATGCTCACCAGGGCAGTATAGAAATATTAATCTACAAATTACTAGTAAAGCATATTGGAAAAATACAAACATACAAAACTTTCTTTTAGAAATTAATATATTTCTTAAAAACCTTTATATCAAACTAATCCAACTTTACTTTCTAACCTAAAAAAAAACAACTTCGAAAAGACATTCTTCAATACCTTATTCCTATCTTTAATAAAACTAACTACAAAATAATTCTAATAGAAGACCTAAATGAAGTCCCAAATTTCAAACTAGATAGACTATCACAAAAAAGCTTAACTACACCCGAACATTCTCTTTTAAGAATACTTAAATCACTCTAATTTTATGACACCTATAGGCTTTTCTTCCCATTAACACCTACATTCTCCTATATATACAATAACAGTTATAGTAAAATTGACCAAATATGGACTAACATTTATATTACACTTTTAGACTATGCTGACATTTTACTGAATCTATTTACTACAACTAATTACTCAATAGTATCACTCAAACTTACAATAAATATATCTAAAATTAATATACAACAACTTTAATTAAGAATTATCTATCAATAGAAACTTATACAAGATGAACAAATTGAAAACTACTAGAGTTATACTGAACAAAATCTTCAACAACTTCTTATAGTTATTACCAATATCACTCATAGCTTAGAACTTAACAATACTTGAAATAAAATTAACAAGGCTCTAACTAAAGCAGCCCAAAAATATATTCTATTTAAAAAAATCAAAATAAACCTATACTATAATGAACAACAACTACTCTTTCTCTCACAATTATACAAACAACTAAAACAAGCAATCTTATTTAAATTATCTTTTAATAAACCTAATTTTTCACAAACATACAACCTATACATTAAAAAATATTTACAAAACACCTTACTACTATCTTCATACTTAACACAAACTATTAATAACCCTAACTTTATTACATTACTAAACTTACTTACTACAGAATTAAAACTCTTAAAATACAAATTTATAAAGCAAAACAAGAAAATACTCTAAAAGAAATTCAAAACAAACTAGAAGAAAGAAATATCAACTTTTATCAAAACCCAAAAATTTTCTTTCGAAATGTTTTAGAAAAACCAAATAATAGTATCAACTTAAACTGTCTATTATCTAACAATACACTCACTACTCAACTATCTGAAATAAAACAAGTCTTACAATCTCACTTTTAAGATTACTTTAAAAAACTACTATATACATCAATAGAAGAAAACTCAAAATTCTATGAACTCTACAAACCTCATCCAGAAAATGAACCTCTTTTTAACAACCTATTTTTAGAAATCACTTTAGAAGAATGGAATAAAGTCATACATGATCTTCTAATCCAAAAAGCTGCAGACCCTTTAGAAACAAATTATAAATATTTAAAATATCTAAACTCCAAAGTCCAAAATATTATTCGACTATTTCTAACAAAATGTCTTTTATTACAACAAATACCAACAATATGAAAAACATCTAACATTTTTCTAATACCAAAAAAAATCTATATAGAACTTTACATTAGATTAAGTTAGACTAATTTTTCTTATTGAACCTATCAAAAAATGTCTTACAAAAATTTTTATCACATGGCTTGATCAAATTATTAATCAATATTATCTACTAAATGATCTTAATTTTGCAGCAACCAAAAACAGTTCTACACACATTCTTATACAAATATTAATTAACACAATAGAATATTACAAAACTAACAACAAAAAAGCATAAATACTCTTTTAAAACATGTCTAAAGCTTTTGATAAAATCAATATTAAACACCTACTAGATGCTTGCAAACATATTAGCATTTTCCAATCTGAACTTAATTTTATCAAATATCTATACCAAGATAGGAAAGCCAGAGCAATTACAGCCTATGGCTTTATTGACTCAATCACACTCTATTTGGGCATAAAACAAAGAGAAACCTACTCTTCATTACTTTGAAAAATCTATTATGATTCTATTCTTAGTTATATTAGCTTAAAATCCAACTCAAAACTTTTCAAAATATCATCACAATCCCTTTTAGAAACAATCTTCTTAACTAAACTAACTCATATAGCAATACTACTTCTTGCCTTTATAAATGATACAGTCTGGCACTGTGAATCTAAAAATGATCTGCAAGAGATCTTAAATGACATATCTGAACTATACCAACTAAACAATATTCAAGTTACTCTATCCAAATCAGACCTTATTTATATTCCATCTAACAAAAAAATATTATTCAATAATACTTCAAATATAACATCTTTAAATTTTAACAATAAACCAATTTTATCTTACAAACCCAATGAAATAATAAGATATTTAGAAATTTTTTTAGATGACAAAGGCTTAACTAAACCCACACTTGAAAAATTTTTTAGTAAAACTTCTCAGTTTATTTATACAATTCAATACAAAAAACTTCTTTTTATACAAATATTCTGACTGTTTAATATTATCTTATCACTATTAATCAAATATCTACTCTAAATATACTTTTTTCTACAAAACAAACTTTAGCAACTATCAAGTCTCCTAACAAAATGCACTAAATATATGTTACACCTATCTACTAATACAAACAACAACATACTTATCAATTCATAACTACTTAACATTTTAACACTCAACAAACTTATACTTTAAGTTAGTAGCAATAATATAGAAAGATGCTTTAATATTAACATACTTCTAAACCAAATCTCTATATACCAGGTTAAGGATTGGCTTTTTAAAATATAGAAACTATCTCTAACTCAGGATACAATTTTAACTAACTATAGAAAATCTACCAACTATATTATAATATCTCAACTCTATATATCATCTATACAAAAATAATATTACTATTAACAACACCTATCTAAATCAATTAACAACTTACAAACACACTAACCAACTAAATAATATTTATAATTTTATTGTAACTTCTAACAACTTAATAACTCTAAGTTTTAAAAATAATAGAATTCTTTTCTTAGAACAATTACTCACAGCTGATAATCTCAACCTCTTTTCTTAGAAAAATATATATCTTAGAACTCTCAAACCTTCATGTAGGCCTATTCCAAAATGGTTTAAAATATTCTCAAACCAAATATCTGACCATTCTATTTTGCACATATGGCCTAATCTTCAATTTCAATCTACCAACCCATTTTTAAATACATTAAATCTTATTACATCCCAATTTGTCATTTTGAAAAATACATAGTCACTCTACATTTCATCTTTAGATTGGCATATTGGCAAAATAACCAATACATCTAAGTCTCAAATACTGTTTCATAAATACCAAATTACAAACTCAACAACTAACACAATTTATGTCTCTTTTATATCAACAATGCTTCAAATAAATTACAAACAAATCATTAATTTTAAATTCAAAACACAAAAAAGAAAATAAAACTTTGAACTTAACATAAACAACCAAGAAATCAAAGCACTTTAAAACATTTATGCAGACCTATATAAACCAGCTCCAAAATTTCTATCATTACTTTCACTACCTTCCTCAGAAATTCTCCTAATACAAAACATAATATCTGACTTCATATACCAAAACTAACTTATAAACTTTTACAAAAAATTACTATCTCTTGAACCAACTAACATATATTTTTATACAAATGCTTTTATATATACTTAATTTACAAATACACAACACCTCTACTGGCATAGCCTGGATTCTAAAAAATAACACACAAATTAAATTTAATGCCTCTATAAACCTTGCACCAAACTCAACACAAGCAGAACTAGCAGTACTCATTCCTTTATTTTTTATCTTATCTCCTAATTATTTAATTCATATTCATTTAGATAGCTTATCTACTATACAAACTCTTACTAATTCAATACCTTATAACTACAATTCTCAAACTAAACAAAACAACTGAGATATTATTCATATTCTAAACTACCTAACCAAACTAAAAATATAAATTATATTATACACAAAGTTAAATCACATTCAAATAATACTTTACATAATATTGCTGATGCTTTAGCTAAATAAGGTGAAAAAAAACAAACCTAAAATATAATATTGACCATTTTTATTTATCTACTTTCTTTACTTGGAAAGAAATACCAATTACATTCAAACTTTGTAAATTCTATAAAAACCTTTTTTCTATTTAAACATTTAACAAACTTCTTCAACTTAAACTATTATAAAATCTTCTTACTATAAACATTCTACTATTTACTAAAATCATTAACTTACAAAATTCTAATTTGAAACTTTATTCAATTAGGAATAAAATCCTTCTTAATAACTTGCCAACAATGTCAAATCTAAATATTCACTATTCTCTACTCTATTTAACTTCAAATTGTTCCTATTGTAATCAATATGAAAATACTGAACATTTATTTCAATGCTTACTTCATACTTAAAATTTACACAAAACATTCTTATTAATGAAACTACAAATATCTTAAGTTCTTTAAACTTCTTAGAAGTTTCACCATATACTATAATTCAAATCCTTAATTTACAAAATCTTTCTCCAAACTTTACTATGTATAACATAATACTTTTACTTATTCAAGACACAATAACACTTGACCAATATAAACAACTTCAACAAATTCTAAAACAACTAACTAACAACTTTCTTATCTCTTTATCTAACTCTTTACTCAACTGATTTAATCTTACTATCTGGCAAACTTATAATACCAAACAATATAAATAGGAATCAGCATAAAGAATTACTGCTCTTCTAAAAGGAAAAACAATGTCCAATTACCTATTATACAACCTTCTTATTCTAATAACAATATATTCATATTCAATACCAATATAGATCAATTTATTCTTAAAACTCTTTCTCAAAAGTTTATTATATATATCTGCTTTTACTAATTAAAATAATCTTAAAGGTTCTTTTTAACTTTCCCTGTAGTTAATGATTATAATAGTAGATTTAACTAAAACAGAAAATTAAAGGTTAATATCATACTAAATGTCATTATATATATAGCAACAATAGTGTAGTTTAGAAATATTTCATTTATATATTTATATCCAATTAATATATCTATGTATTTTTTTTTTTTTTTTTTTTTTTAACCTTAAGCAGTTACGCTAGTACTTTATTAAGATTCTTGAAACTATATACTTATACAATTACATAGAATTTCCCAACATCTAAGTCTAGCATCACTTGGCCACCTTAGTGGTACCTAAGTGCAACCTGCCACACTATCCTAGTTAAGAATAGATTGCTTGTCTAATTACTTAAAGCCATACCAGAAGGGTCTTTCTTCTCCTGTAACAAGCATATTTATTGTCTTCAAGACTTCTTTCTTTACTTGGTCTGCTTTTTCTGCTTTCTTTTCCTTTTCTTCTTCTTTTGCTTGTTTATCTTTCCTTATCCTCTTCTTTGTTTCTTTCTTTGTACAAGCACCTTTTTTTATTTTATTTGTTATGTTGCTTTTCTTTTCTCAGACTTGTATTTTTTTATATCGCACTCTCTATACTTGGTCATAGAAGGTATTCCATACTGTTCTTGTGTTATGTCTATGCACTTCTGTGTTGCTTGTTTGCTTAGGAGTCACTCCAATCTTTTTTCTACTTTTAATGTTGTGAGTCTCTTTATCAGCACTTCTCTGTTTGTGATTTCTTCTGCTTCTGTTTCTCCAAATAATGTTTTGTAAAGAACTTGTAGTAGTATTCTGTTTTTTTCCTCTTTCTTAAGTCCATTCTATGCTGTTGCTGTTGCAACTTTTTGAATTCACTTTCATAAACTCTTTTGTTCACAACAACTTGCTAAGTGTGCCTGAGTTTCTTTTTTTCTGGTTTGGCATACTTGACATTTTGCTGTTGTGTATACTTCTGGTCTTCTTCTGTTTAGCTCTTCAAGTGTTGATAGACTATCCATTATGCACTTGATTGCTGTAGCTCTCCTTGTGCTGAGTTTTCTTAATGTACAATGCACTTCTTTTGTTCTGTTCATTTCTTTCCAAAAGCTTGACCAATTATATAGTGCATTTTCTGTTTTTGGTTCTAGTGTTTGTATTGGATTTGTCTCTCTTCAACTAGCTCCTATTCTGGCATTTGCTACTATTTTATACAGAAGTCTTGCCAGTATGTCAATTTTTTTTTGTTTTCCCATTCCAAGTAGTACTCTATCTTATCACATTTGACTTTATCTGCATATATTTTATTTTGGCATTTTGCACCTTTTTTTGTGAGGAAGTCTGCTCTGTCATTCCACTTATTTTCACTATGACTTTTAACCTTGATTATTTCTATTCTGATATTCTTGCTCTTGATTAGATCTACAATGTTCATTATCCACATTGTGTTTTTCTTTTTCAAGATTTTTTTCTTTTCTGCATTTTGAAGTGCTCTATTAATGTTCCTTAATGCTGCTATGCTGTCTGTAAAAATCTTTACATTCTTCTCTTCTAGTACTGCTAAGATTGCTGTCCATATTGCTACTAATTCTGTTACTGTTGCTAAAGGCCAGCCTTCAAGTTCTAATGCAATTTTCTCCTCTGGCCAGTTTTCTTTCTCTTTTATTTGTACCCAACTGATACCTATTCTTTCTGTATTGTTTTCTTCTTTTCCCTTCTTGTTTATGCTTTATCAGTATAGAAACTGTATTTTCTTTTGTCTCTCATCTTGTTTGTATTAATATCTCTACTAACTGCTTTGTGACTATGCTTTCTAATTCTTGTTTCCTAATCAGTTCTATTTCCAATTCTTCTATTTGTTTTATTCCTAATAACTTCATTTCATCTCTTTCCATTCTTCTATTTTTCTATCTTCTAGTATCTGTTCTAGTGTCGCATTTATTCTATTATTAGCCTTCTCTATTAGTAGCTCTGATATTGCTTTTATGTTATGGTCTTGTCTTATTCATCTTTTATACTTGTCTGTTATTTGCTCTGAACTGTTTTCACAGCTTTTGCATATGCTTAATTCTGTCGATGTTCTTCCTTCTTCCATATGCATTAACCAATGCTCTGCTAACACTTTTTTTTTTTTTTCTTAATTACTTTGCCTACTTGTCAGTTGTGTTTTGGTTCATAAATAATTCATTCTTTTTTTCTTCAGTCTTCAGACATCTTTGTTCACTTAATCTTTAGTGCTTGTGTATTGTATTTCCTTATTTTGTATTGTTCTTGTATTTCTCTGCTCGTTTGTGTTTTTAACATTTTTTCTTTTATTTTACTAAACTACTTTGCTTTCTTTTCTTTATATAACAAACCTTGAAAACTCTTGAGCTGTCTCCATATAATTAGGTTATCACCTTTCGTATCTATTAGTTGGTTCAAATGTAATAACCTTCATTCGTTTATTGTACTACTGCTTGCTATCCACATTCTTGTTTCTAATATATCTCTTATTTGTTTGCCATGTCCGTAAACCTTCTATAAAGGTTTTTTGCTTTAATGTTTATTCCTATTTCTTTTGCTTTAGCTATTGTTCGACAAGCTAAGTTGTTTTTTCAAAACTTATTGGCCTCTATTTTTCTTTTATTGTCTCAAATGTCTTCTGTTAAGCCTGCTTTTTGGCATCTTTGCACTATTCTAAGCCTTGTTAGTTTGCTCAAACTATCCTGTTTATTAAGTCTTGAGAACAGACTACTTATTTGCTTAGTTATTATCTCTTGACTTAGAGTTTTGCAGTTACCTAAGTCTTTGTGCTCAATTGTGCAATTGTTTGATGTTTTCATCATATTGCACTTGTGTTTGGCCAAACATATTAATGGTTGATATATTTTATCGATCATCTTTTCTGACATTTTTGTTAGCTGCAAGAGATATCCTAGCTTAGAAATTATTACTGTATTGTTTATGTATGCGATTTGGCTCATTATCATCTTCTTGTATCTCAGATCTTTAACTGTTTGACTGATTATTCCTTTTGCTTTCTTACAAATTAGCACTTCTTTTATCTTGCTATTTAGCCATATTTCTAATAATCTTACAATTTTGTTTTTGGATTCTTTCATTATTTTACTATGACCAAATATAATTTCTCTTTCTTTTTCTTTCATCCTTGTGTTCATTACTATGAGCTTGAACTTGGATCCATTTATTTTAATGTTATTTGCTTCAAAGAACTCTTCTGTGATACTTAGAATTCTTAACATTTGTTCTTTACTGTTTGCAATCCATGTTGTATCATCAGCATATGCAATTGCTGCTTGCCTATAGCTTGCAACATTGTTAATGCATGCTTTCTCTGTAACTCTTTGTTCTACTTTATAGCCTAATGTTTTGTCTTCTTGTATTCTTTCTAGTAATGAATCATAAAAAAGATGCCAAATTAGTGGTGAGATTACCTCCTCTTGGTCTATTCAGTCTTCTGCTGTTATTTCTTCTCTTAGATCATAAGCTGTGATAATTTTGAGTTGCTATTTACAAAACAGGTTAATTATGTATTTTCTTGTTTTTTGTGGGATTTTGACTCTTCTTAAGGCCCAGTTTAGGCTTTCTAATGGAACTAAGTCAAATGCTTTTTTCATATCTTGTAACAAAATCCACACTTTCTTATTCTTTTCTTGTGCCTTCTCCATTATTATGTTTAGTATATGTATTGGCTGCTCTGTTGAATTACCTGGCAGGCCTGCATAATTTGGCCCTTTGAGTATGTTTCTTTCTGTAAATATTTTAGCTAATCTTCTTGTTACTACTTTTGTAACAACTTTTCTAAATGTCTTTATTAATGCTATTTGCCTAATGTTGTTTAAGCAGTAACTCTAGTCTGCATCTTTTGGGATTGGATATATTTGCACAACTTTCCACTTCTTCGGTATGTCTCTTTTTTCTAAAATCAGATTTGCAAAGCCTCTAAAAATCTTTTGTGTTCTTTTTTTTACATGTTTAATTAATGTATAGCTTATGCCTGATATTCCTGGAGCTGTATTCACTTTAAGCTTTCTAAGTATTTCTTCCTATTCACTTTCTTCTATTCTTTTTTCTACTTTTCTATACTAGGTCTCATCAATCTAATCTTTTGGGTTGTATACTCTTTTCCATTTTTCTGACATTTCTTTGAGTTTGGTTTTCTGTTTTCTGAACTGGTTTTTAAAGTGAGCTGACAAACCATTTAGGACTATGTCTGGTTCTGATATTAGGTCAACTTCTTTTTTGTCTTGTGTTATAAATCTGTTTAAAACAATCTTTTTGTATAATTTGTTTAGTAGACTGGCAATTATTCGACCTTGATTTGTTCTGATCATTTCACATCTTCTGTTTATATTTTTTTTTATTTGTTTTCTTTGTGTTTGTTCCCATTTCTTTCTTCTTTTCTCTTTAAATATTCTTTGCCAGCCTTTTATATCATCTATCCAGACTTCTGACTACTGCCTGTGTAGTTTTGGCAGCGTTGCTCCCAGCTCTTTTCCTATGATTTGAAGTTTGTTATTTATTTTAACACCTTTATTCTTTTCCACATTCTGATTCTTTTTACTTCTTGCTTTCTTGATTATTTGCTGAAGTTCAATGATGTGTTTGTGTTTCATTGTCTTTTTTTAGTTTTGTTTTCTGTTCAACTTAGTGTTAAAAATTTTCTTTTTTGAAATTTGTTTGTTTGCCACTTCGATTATAGCTTCTTCTATTGCATCTCACATCTGGTCTAGTATCTCTGTACTATATTCTGTAATTATATTATTGTCTTCTAGTCATTTTAAGACTTTTTTCCATTCTAGTTGATTTTGCAGCTCTCTTGCATACTCTTTTCAGTCTTCTTGTTTTGCTTCTTTATATAGGTATATTGTTCTTGTCTGGTCTTTTCACTTAATCTCTGCCTTACTGCAGTTTGTGATTATGTGTTCTACCTATATTTCTATTGTTATTATCTTGTGATAACTGTTTGTCAAGCCTTTTGCTTCTTCAATATTCGCTTTCTGTAAACCTGATGCAAGTGTTTCTGACAGCCAGATGTAATCTATTCTTGTTACAGTCTTCTGATTTGATTATGTGTATGCTTCTTTTGTTGGATGCAGGTTTCTGTATGAGTCTATAAAGCTTTGTCTCTTGAGTCAGCTAAATATTAGTAATTTCTTGTAGTTTGATGTTTGTGAATGCTGTCTGTCTAGTATATTGTCTACTGTGTGATTGAAGTTACCTAGTACAATTACTTCTGTATATCTTTTTCTATTTGTCACTACCTTTATGATTCTTTGCTGGATTTTCTTACTGATTGACTTGTCATTTGGTGGAATGTATGCTCCTAGTATTACTAATTCTAATTGTTTAAAATATAATCTCATCTTGAGCATGTATTCACTAATTCTTTTGACTGCTTCTACATGCTTTTCCCACTTTTCATCTATTAGAATTCCTATGCCTGAACCTTTTTTCTTATCTACTACCGCACTAGTCCAATATCCCTTATACTGTGTATTATAACTATGCAATAAGAATTTTTCTTCTTTCTCTGTAATGTTCATTTCTATAATTCCTAGTATTGTTAGTTCTTCTTTTTCTGCCTATTCTAGAAGGTTTTCTACTTTCCATCCTCTTGTTTTAAGTCCATTGATGTTGTGGCATGCAATTTTTATTTTCTTCTTTCCTTGTTTTCATTTTTCTTTTAAGCGTTTATGCTTTGTTTTCATGTTTTCCATCTTCTCTTTTCCTTTTCTTCTTGTTTTTCCATTATAACCAAGAGATGCATCTGTGTTTCTTTCCTCGAAAATTCTTCTCTCACTATGCAAAAACTCTCTAATCTTTTGGTCTATGCTTATTAATTCAACTGTGACACCATTAGGAGTGGTTGGCTATTTCTTCTTCTGTCTTCCATCTTGTCTTGTTTTGCTGTACTTCAAGTCTCTCTAGTCTCTTGAGTATCTTTTTCAAAAGGTCTTGGCTTCGTGTTTGTGAATTTTCTTTTTCTGTTAGGTATATGCGATGCTTCTTTTTATTTTCGTTAAACTCTTCTGTGTCTTCTTTCCTCCTGTTATTCTTGTTTTTATACACTTCAGCATCTAAATTTATGTCTATGTCATGTGTATTTATGCACTTTTCATAATAATCTTCTTCATTTTTTTTTTTTGTATTTTCTTTTTTATTTCATCTTGCCAAATAACAAATGATTATTAAACCTAATTAGCTTAGTTTGTGCTGCCTTCATCTCCTTCTCTGATGCAAAAGTAATTATTGCAAATCTTCTTTGATTTCTGTTTCTGTTTGTTGGTATATATACTGACTTAGCACTTTCTTCCTTAAGCATCATAGTAATAGCACTTCAGATGCATTTTCTAAAAGCTCTAGTAATTTTAACATATATAGACTATATTGGTCTCGTAAGCTGTAGTCTTTATTGCCTTTGGACACTCTAGCTAGTTTATGTGTACCAATTGGCAAGGCCCATGGAATATTTTCTTTTCTTAAATTCTTCATATATATTACTGCTAGGGCTTTGTATTTGGACCTCTTGATTTGTTCTATTTTGGCATCTTTAATGCTTCTGCATATGTGTTCTACCTCTTCTATATTGATATTTGCTGGCAGGTCCCAAATTGTTAGATAGTTTTCTGTCTTTAAATCCTCTTCTGTTCGAGAGCTTTTTGTGTTTTTAACTTTTGCTCTTGCTTGACTTGTGTCTTTGTATTCTTTTTCTTTTCTTTCTCTATTTTTAACATTTGACTCTTCTGTTTTCTTGTTCTTTTTTGTTTCTGTTTGTCTTGTATTTCCTTCTTTTCTTCTCTTAGTGTTATGCTCCTATTGCTGTTCTGTATCTTGCATTTTGTTTTTGGATTCTTCTGGTATGAGTTTTAGCCATTCTTCTTCTTTTCTCTTGATTCTGTCCATTGCTGTGTCTCTGCTATACTCACAGTCAAAATCTACTTCTATCTAATTATTTCCATTTTTGAACACTTCTTTGACTGTTTTAATGTGGTAATTTTTCCTAAGAATCCACTGAACATACTTTATTCTTTCTTTTTTAGTTTCTTCTGGCAAAGCATATGTCAGCATATTTGCTTTATAGGACCTATTTTTATTATATATTCAATTATCTGAGAACCATCGACTATGTTCAATTGTCCCTGTGGAAAATATTGTTTTATCATCTTCACTGTTCATTTCTTCTTCTTGTTCTATCATTTCTATGTTTGTGATTTCTAGATTTGTCTCTTTGCTTTCTGTTGATGTTTCTTTTTTAAGTTCTAAATTACTTGTGACTTGATTTGTTTGGTATTGAGACATAGTGATGCTAAGCCCTTTTATTTGTTTTTCTAGTGTTTCTAATTCTTGCTCTAACCTTCAGAATTTTTTTTTTTTTCTTGACTCTGCTCGCTTTGGATGAATTTTTCTGCTTTGTTAGATTCAACTAATATACTTATCTTATCTTTTTTGCTTTTCTTTTGATAAGCTTCTTTTCCTTCTATATTTGCATTATATTTAAATAAACTTAAGTTGTAGCTTATTGCTTTTAGCTTTTCTGCCCACTTGTTAATTATTCCTTTCTTGAGCCAGCTTATTTCTACTATTCTTAAGACTTCTAAAACTTGGCCATAAACTAGCAAGTCTTGTGGCATAATGTGTTTTGGGTCATAGATTGTTAGATTCTTTGCAATGTGCTTTATGTTACTTAGACTTTTTGTTGGTGTTTTAAGCACTTGGTCTAATATTTTGTAATCAACATATCTGCAGTTTCTGTCTCCTATACCTTTAATATACTCTATAATATCTTTGTTATATATTTTGGCTATTGGTTGTTTTAGTTTGGTTGTTGTTATGTTACATGCCTATTCTAGTGGACTATTTTACTACATGTGTTTGTTTGTTTACTTTACTTATTTTTTGCATTTCTCATGTAATCTAATTAATCTTTACAACAGAATCACAGGGATTTCCCAAAATTTTTTGCAAAAACTTTGTTTTTGTTAGAATTTTTCCAATTTTTCCAGACTATGCTACTTCTAAGCTTTTCTATTTGTGTTTTTGTTCTTCAGCTAAATGTAACTTTTGCTGCTTTTCCTTTTTTGTTAAAGGTCTAAGTGATGTTTTCTAGCAGATTTTGCACTTTTTTTGTATTTTGCTTCTTAACAATTTTTGGTCAAGGGATCTACAAGGGAGAGTGTATATTGTTATATATCTATGTATTACTATTTTTCCTATTTAATATTATATAAATAAATAAATAAATAAATAAAAAAGTCTTTATTGTTCAACAAATATAAAAGCATTTATAAATACAAGTCTATTCACAAGCTTTTACAATATAGATATTATTAGAAATTAAGTATATTATAGTTCTAAATTAAACAGTTAATTATTGTATATATATATCTAATTTTATATGCTCATTAGTTTATTGTTTTTAAATAATCTGTATACTTAATTAGAAGAAATATCAAAACTAAGTTCAGTTAGGATTGGTTATAAAGATATTAAAAATACAGTTTGTAAATCATTATATAAATAGATTCAGTTTTTATAAATAAATACTATTTAAATTACTATATAATTATAAACTTTGTAATTTTATTACTCTGTTCTTAATAAATTAGCCAAGAAATATAAATTTATATTTCCACAGTTTATAAAGAATAAAATAAAAAAAATACTTAATAATAAACTATAAAATTAAAAAATATATACTTTTTTTTTTTTTTTTTTTTTTTGCTCTTAAGCAGCCACGCTAGTACTTTATTAAGATTCTTGCAACTATATACAAT
>CAJVQA010004781.1:0-17087 GCA_910591915.1 Cetraspora pellucida
ATAGCAACAATAGTATAGTTTAGGAATAATATTTAGTTATACAATTATATCCAATTGACATGCTCATGTATTATCAACTTTTCCTACTTGATATTATAAATAAAAAAAAAAAAAAAAAAAAAAAAAAAAAATCTTTGTCTTAATTTTGCATGACTTCATCTTTTTCTATCTAATAATTACCAATCAATCAACTATCAAAAATTTGCTAAAGACTTAAAGCTTAAACCTAAAAGATTCAAAATTAAATCTTTTATTCAAACTACTGACCTTCAACAAAAATATCTTACTATTCAATTAGACACTAAATTTAATATTAAACTTCTTTTCAATATTCCCAAAACACTCTTTCTTAAGAGATTTTGTATCCTCTTACTTAAAAACTTTCTTGTTCATTTTAACTTCTGGTTTGAAACTTACTTTTCACCTTATAGTTGACAATTCTCTTCTAATATTGATAAAGAGAAAGTTTGCACCTATTTTAGAATCCAATTCTAACAACACTTTATTCTTTAATTATCTAAACACCTTCCTGAATCTTATATATTTCAAAAACCTAATTCACTTCATAAACGATATAAAGAAGCATCTTGAGTTGCTAATTTTCACTATCTTATTTGTGAAAACAAGTTATATGAATATCTTGATAATAAAAAAAATTTTATGATAGCACCAAGCTCTTCAATGACATTCTAAGCAAATCTTACTTATTATTTCCTTTTCAAGATGATGAAGTATAGATTCACCCAACTCTTAATACTACATTATTTCACAAAAACAAAGAATATATAGCCTCACTCAATTAACCTATTCCTATCAAAGCTTTGGACAAATTAGCTGATCAAGCTGAAGACTCTGTATGCACACAAAATAAAGTTAAAACTAACCTAAAATGTCATAATTACTACTTTTATTGTTATTGTTATAGAACAATTTATTATTATTTTATTATTATTATTAGTTTATTATTATTTTATTATTATTATTTTTTTTTTTTTTTAAGTTAAAGTCTCTATCTTGGGAGTTGCGATGTTTTTATTCAAGTATATTAGGACATGGCATGCCACCAAGGGCTCACCTTACATTGGAGGTTACAACTAGCCACACGTGCACTTTTGGTGCCTAATTTAAGTAGTCCGCTTACATATTACTATATAAGTTCTACACTAGTTGCCATACCTGCAAGCCAACTAGGGGTCTTGCCTATTTAAACCCTCTGCATATGCAGTCCTCTTTGTATTATAGAAACATCTCAAGGTGCCACCTATCCAAGTTCTTGATGCTTATCAGTCTCCTTAGGACTACTTTATCCTCGATAAGAAACTTACTAGAGCCTTTATATCCCACATATCTAGATCTAGTTTTATACAACATGCTATAGTTACCTAACACTTGCAGTCACAGAGGTACCTGTTTAACTGCCATATTACACTATTTCACCCTTGTAAAGTTTACTAGAACCCCAGTACCCATCTTTCTAGCATCTTTTCCATCATCCCCTACTAGTTGCAACTCAGAACCGTCAGTTTTATTTATCCAAACTACCAATCCAGATGGCTCAGTATGGTATACTTCTGTATTCTTTTCCTCTAGTGAACCTGGCAGTCTGGTTGGTTATGTGCTCCTCTACATATATTTGTCATCTGGTTTTAATCTTCAGTTTCTATGAAGGTGTTTCATAGGCTTCAACTGGTCTAATAATACTGTTGAAAGTTCATGCTACCTCTTTACTCAGGAATTTCTAAGTGGGTTTTCGTTACCTCAGTTCCTTAGTCTTCTACGCCCGGTGGTCTTATCATGAGTTTGTACCAAAGTCTTATGCAACACCGGTTAACATTCCTCTATATATGTATAACATTACACTTCACATAGATGCCTTGAGCTCCCAAAGCTGGGAGGACATGGTCTGGTGTACCTGGGTAACAGATTATTTTATTATTATTATTATTATTTAGTATTAGCTATTCTATTATTGTATTATTATTATTAGTAGAAGTTGCTAGAATATTCTGGTTGATTAGTAATCACTTAGTCACTTAGTAATTAGTCACTTAGTAATCATTAGTCATTAGTTGCTAAAACCTTCTGGTCGCTTAGTAATCACTTAGTCACTTAGTTGCTTAGATGCTTAGTCACTTAATTGCTTAGTCGCTTGGCCACTTAGCCACTTAGCTTACAGATATATAAACTCTTCTAAATTTCCCAAGTGTGATTAAGCAACAGACACCTCTCTTTTCTTTAATATTGTAAATACATCTTAGGATTCTTTAGAAACAGAAACCTAAGGATAGCCCTCTTTGTTATTACTTTAATAAATGGCTTTTGACTATAAACTGTATTGATACTTCTTTTTTAAAGTAATTCTTACAGGCAAGGTTTATCTTCTCTTAGTAAATAAAGTAAAGTTATTAGTATTATATTATCTTTTCTAAACTGCTTCAGAGAAGAGTATAGTTTCTTGACAATGTCAAACAGAAGCTATACTTCCTTCTTGAACATCACATATACCTATAAGAGATTCTCTGTGCTGTATTGTCATTATAGTATGAAAATTAAGAAGGCTTTCACTTATAATGATATTATTAATATTACAGATTAGGGTTCTGTAGCCTTGTAGTTTAGGTGCTCTATCTTTTACAGACAAGGTCAACAGTTTAATTTCAGTTGAAGCCAAAAACTCTGTAATTTATAGAAATATATAAATGTATATGAAGCCTTGTGGCTAAATTCATATAAATAGAAGATTGATATATAAAAAAGTTTCTAAAAAAAGTTTTTTAATATAAAAAGTTAGTACTTAATATAAGAAAAACAATAAATATACCAAAAATAAAAAAAAGGTATACTAGTAAGTAATATAGTGAATATAAAAGAAAACTATAAAAAAAGAATAAACTTATTAAAATTCAAACACTTATGACACTAAACTGGTTTTAGTAAATACAGAATATACTAAAATTGAATAAAAATCTAAAGAGTTATTTTGATATTATACTTAGTAAGTTTGTATTAAGAATAAATTTAAAGGACTATAGATATTTAGTAATAACTAATGAGATGTTATTTAGATATAAATCTAAGAAGTTATTTTGATATTATATTTAGTAAGTTTGCATTAAAAGTAAATTTAAAGAACTATGAATACTTAGTAATATCTAATGAGGTGTTACTTAAATATAAATAATAATTAAATAGCTTTAATCTGTTCTGTTATAATAATAGTAATATAACATATTGCATATATATGCAATAAGTATTAAAAATCTGAAAATTTAAATAGAAAACTTAGAAATAGGTCTCAGATATGCCATCTAATAAATAAACTATAGACAAAATTCTTAATTAGATAATAATTAAAGTTATACATGTGATTAGTTGTACTTTTATTAATATATATTTTATATAATATATAATCATATATTACTAATAATAAAAAGACATATTGACAAGATTATTCTTAAATATATATATATATATTAGCAATATTACTAATATTATCAATAATATTAATATTATTATTATCAGTATTTTTTTTATTAATATTACTAATACTATTAACAAAATTATATAATCTGATGCAGTCAAATTATTATTAAATAACTATAAATATATTATATAATACAAAGATACAAAATTCAAACCTTTAAAAATATTTAAAGATAAATATTCTATGTTCAATACCTATTTTTATCAGATATAAAAAAGAAAAAAGTTTTGTACAAATGTTTGAAATTCATATTTAGCTAATTTCAAAAATGATATTTTAATATCTATAGTTGTAAAAAAGACAAAAAAAAAAATTTAAGTTCAAGTTTGCACATATTTCTAATTAACATTTTATTAATAAAGATTTAACTAAAAAAATAAACAAAATATTAAAAACTAAAAAAAAAAACTATACTATTTAAAGTTTTATACAAAAAATTAAAGATTTTTTAGAATTTTATAAAAGAATACAAGAAACTAAAAAGATAAGAGCTGTTGTATATATTAATATTTTTAAACTATTTGTTTCTATTTCAAATATTTAGAATTAAGAGTAAAGAATATATAGATCATTTGTTATATGATATTAATTATAAATTTTTTTATTTTAGTATTTAAAAATATTTTTAATAACTTAACTGTTTTTAAATTTTTAAGCAAAATTGTAAAGCAGATTGTTATAATTTTAATAATTATAGAATTATTAAATTCAAATTAAAATTTATTAAAATAGATTTATTTAAAGATTTGGTATTATAAATCTATTATAAAAATTATATAATAATTATATAATAATCAACTAATCAGAATGTTACTACTAAGAATTTGAATTTACTACTGAGACTTTTACAACATATACAAGTATAGTTTTTTTCAAAATAATATATATTATAATTTTTTATTATAACAATTAAACTATTTTAATTTATATATCTTAAAAATTTAATAAAAATTTTGATATGTTTTTAAAAAATTTTATTAGTAACATATTTTTGCTTATTATATAAATTTAAATTTACTGTGCAAATTATATAACAAATAATCTACATGTACTCTACCTTTAATATAACTAATTTTTGCTTTATATTAATTATGCAAATTATTATAATATTTAATAAACTTTGAATTAGTTTGAATACTAGTAAATAATGCTTTTTTAAATTCCTTTATACAGATTAAAAAACCCACTAATATATTATTTACTATTAAGATAATTAAATAATGCTAGACTTAGATATTAAGTATTATTATATAATTGTAAAAGTAATTTCAAGAATCCTAATAAAGTACAAACATGATTGCTTAAGTTTTTTTAAAAAAATATATATAGAAATAAGACAAGGTGCCAAGAGATAAAATATTCTGAAGAAATAATTTAGTCTGCCTAATAGTATTAAAAACAAAAGATTTAAAAATAAGCATTAGAATAGAAAATAATTTATATATTTAAAAATAAGAATAAAAGTTCATGAAATATAATTTAATTCAATAAAAAATTTTATTTGTAACAAAATGAAACTATTTGCTTATGATTTTCTAGACTAATCTATATAACTTCTGAGTCTGGATATATTTTAAACTGATGCAACAAACCGCCTTTGGGTACTCTTAGAAACAACTGAAAAATATTAAATTAGAAAATTTAAAAATGTACATAATATATGCACAAGAATTTTAATAAAGGTTTTATGGTAAGACTGCCAAATTCGGAAAAACAAATTAACCAAAAAAAAAGTTCTAATCATATATTCGTATATGTGTACACTACTTGTAAATCCGTATAACACAAATTTGCTTGAAGCTGGATTAAGGTTAGTGTTTAAGATTTGGGTTAGGGTATAATTTATACGTACTAAAATCTCACGGCGTTTTTTTTTTTTTGATAGAACCTCGAAGGATGTTTATTAGTAAAATTTTAAGTTATATATATAGATACGTACCTGTGTTTGATACACTACGTAGTGTACAAATACGTACAAATACGTAGGAAAATAAAAATAACAACATTAAGTTAAAATTAGAATTAGATAGATATAAAGGATCAAATTTTAGTTAACGTAAGGTAATGTTTTTGAAATTCTAAACATATTTACTTAGTACGTACCCTGAAGTAAATTACTTAGTAGGTTTTGAGATATGTACAACATTCCAGTGATTTTACCTCCGGTTAAAATTAGCAATTCCCTTTAAAAAGATAATAAAGGCTACGTATGTATTAAAAATTATATTTTAATTATAAAGTATTACTTTAGAGGTGACTTGGCTATAACGATAAGATAAAGTTTAATTATTTTGATAAACTTTAAATTTTTTTTCAATAGAATGTTACACTTGACCTAGCAACATGATCGATAAGCCTGGGTCTCAAACTTATGCATGTGAAAGAGTATGTAGATGAGCACTTAGCACTAAGTCCCGGGCTTGGTGCAGTAAAAGAAGGAATGCACTTATACGTAGACTGTATATATTTGTAACATAATACAAATAAACTACCCTCTTAACTGTATTCATATTCCAAAATTCGAATCACAAATCCATATGTACATACTTATTTTCTAAATATGCTACGTATATATATCGACATATATATTTTTGATAGTTCTAAGCTTCATTACACGATGTTATGCTTACTAACATTTAAATATATACGTATAATTTAAATTAATTAATTAATTATAAAACTTTTATGTAACACCTATCAATAACCTATTATTTATTAAACAGACCCGATTTAGCAGTACATTATTATTACTATCTAAATAGAAAAGGCGGTATTGCGCAACCAATAAGTTCAAAAACGGAAGTAAATCTTTTCTAAAGTTGTCTCATCGGACAGACAGCAAAGATTAATAAGACATATATCGCAATGAATAGTGATAGGTACGTATGTGCGTACGTAGTAGGGAGATTTATTTAAAAGGATATACATTGACAATCACAGTATATATATTATATATCGAGTACGTAGCGATAGTATTTCAATTATAGATGCTGGTGAAACTGATGAAATTCTTGGCGAATCGAATGAAGGTGAAATTGGTGAAATTTAATATAACAGCCAATCAGATTTTAGATAGTCACTTAGTTCTATAATTTCAATGCACGTACTTACGTACGTACGTATGTGACACTAATAAGATTACTATGCAAAATATTTGCAAGTCTTTACCTCAATCGACTATAATATTAACGTGGCGTGAGAAAGATTTTTGTTTCGTAACGACTTGTAAATATGTTTCGATCAAATTTTTTTTTTTTTAAACTTTAAATAAAAATAAAAATAAAAATAATAAAAATAATAATAATACTGTACTAATAATAAAAAAAAGATATATACAAAATAATGGTGGAAATTACCAATCACGAACTTCACGTAAAGGAATAACATAAATTCCATAATTTTTTTCTAAACTTTTAATTTCCTTTGATTCTCTTTGACTATATTCTTTCTTCCCACCGATTCCAAGTACTTTTAAACTCTTGGTAGTTTTTATATAATCTGATATAACTTTCAGATGAGCGAATTCGAATTTACAATATTCTACGATCAAAGTTCTCAAAGGAGCTTTGCAAGTCTTTAGTAGATGTTCCAATTGGTCGGTAGTAAATCCACATTCTAATCTAAGATACTTGAGATTAATAGGAAAGTTTTTTCCCGAAAAGTTTACAACACCCATTTCAACTACAGTTTCTCTTGTTATAGTAAGTTTTTCTAATTGATTAACATCTTTAAGTAAGTTTAAAAGAAATGGAACTTGTTTTGGTTGATAATCCATTATTCGAAGATCGGTAAGTTGTGGACAATAATCAACGATTGTTTGAACTATTTCCAAAGATATAGAATCCACCCATAATTGTTTAACAGTTTTTCCAGTTGCTTGAATTATTGTAGCAGTAATATTTGATTGTTTTCGTTGTCCCCATAAATGTAATTTCTCTAAATGATATTTTGAATCTTGTAAACTTTTTGAATTTTGAGTACCAAGTCCTTGTGAATTCCAAAATACTAAATTTTTTAAGTTTGGGCATGATCCCAAAATTTTTAAACTAATTCCTTTGAAGTTAACATTATTAAAATGAATTGAATATATGCTATCTAATTGTGATTTAATCGATGTTAAGATTGTTCTGGTACCATTACTTGATTGAATATAACCCAATCTAATTTCTTTTAATCCTTCTTGTTGATCGATAAGATTTGATATTGAACCAAATATTGTTTCATCATTTTCAAATTCTATAAAATTAATTTCCAAGTATTCAAGATTTTTGCAATATAAATGTAAGGATTCTAATAAACCTATGATACTTTCGGATTTTCGAAAATTTATTTTAAGTTTTTTAAGTTGAGTTAAAATTCCAGATTTGGAAAAGACTACGACATCAGGAATATTGGTGAAAGACAAATGTTTATCGATAATGAATGTGTTTAAATTCTCACAAGATCGAAAAAATAAAGTGCATAATAATGTTGTTAAATGTTCTATTTGCACATTTAAATTATAAGTGTCTTTAATAGGTTTACGAAATGATGAGCTTAACCATGAAAATATGGCTGATTCTAAATCTTTAAATGAAAGTTCTTGTAAATATTTTTCATATTTATAGGTAAGTTGATATTTTGGTAACCGAATCTTGATGTTGATTTTTCGGAAAATTCGTTTTAGTGTTGCTTTTTCATCGGGGGTAATACGTGAGAGATATATTGCTAATAGCTTCGATTGATTCTCAGGAGATAAATTACGAAAAGGTCGACTCCACAAGATTGGGATTGTATTCTTACACCAATATTTATTCACAAATAAACAAGAATAAAGGTCATTGTTATCAATAAACTTGAATACATGTTGAATGCACTCGTCTGGTAATATTTGTTTCGTTTCGATTGGAATTGAGAGTCCTGTTTGTCGTCTCTTGCAAATTTTTACGAAACGGCGAAAGGTTTTTCTAAAAATATTTACCATTGTTAATTGGCCGAATGCGTATGTACATACAAAATGAGCAAGAAGATTAAAATTTGTCTATTTATATTTTATTGATTTTTAAAGCACATACATACATACGTACGTACGTGAATAGATGTGAACATTAGGTTAATAATATTGTGTAATAATCGATTTAAATAGACAAATTGTCTAACCTTAACGCTAAACAAACATACACACAAAAGCTTATATGTTATTTCATTTTTTAGTGACTTTTTATTATTATTATTATTATTTATGGATATCTGGGAATGTTTGAGAGATTTACTTTTCTCAATTTAGATATACTTATCTTAATAATCTAACTTTTTATTATTAAATAAAAAAAAAAAAACAATAAATTAAAATAATAGCAATTCAGTAAACTTTAAACAAAGAAATTCACTAATTTCGGTCGTTTTTTTTTTCGACTACTAAGTATTATTTGATTAATTTATTTTATGCACTTTAGCGCGTGCGTGCGTACGTACGTACATATGTATTTATGTACAGATATATAATCTATTATGAGAATTAATACCCAAAAATAACTATCGATGAAACTCAAAACTATGCATACACTTATTGGATGAATAAATCATCATATCTGATATTATGTATTAACATTAATGTTATGTAGGCTATACGCATAAGCGCTATATAAGCTATATAAGCTATATAGCTATATAAGCTATATAAGCTATATAGCTATATAAGCTATACAAGCTATTTAAGCTATTTAACTATATAGCTATATAAGCAATATAGCTATAAGCTAGCTGCTATATAGCTGTATAAATGTATCATATGACAACAAGATCACGTGTATGTCATTATTCGAGTGATGATAAGTTCATTATCACACCTGAGACATTATATGTAAGGGGAATGCAGTTAATTACGTGTTTTTTTTTAACGGAATTATGTGATTAACTGTACTTCTTTAATCAGGGACAACTCCCGTAATAAGCATATTTGATCGGTTAAACTATTTTTTTTTTTTTTTACTAATTAACTAAGTAATCAAATTGTTGATATATAGGAGTAAAGATCAGAACCCTATTTTCTGTCGGTTTTATTAAATTTTTAATGGATTTTCTATTGGCTCCATTGATAATTTCCCAATGAAGTATATTCATTGCCAACCCTGCCTTTAATATATGCTCACTGTGTAAATGATTACGGATAATTCATTACTACATTATGGAGATACAATATTATCGATTGACAAAAGTACAAGTAATGTAGTGATGATCAATAATAAAGATTGTATTATTAACGTTAATTAGTATTTATAAATAGTACTGTGGTAAAAAAAACGTATCGCATAAAACCAGTAAATATGCACAATTAAAATTACCATTTATTAGATTTCACTCTGTGTGATCTTTTACATGATAAAGCTCTCTTTTATTCTTAAATTTATATGTCACTTTAAAAAAAAAACTCATTGAAAGAATTTCAAATTATTTACTACTGGTTTAAGTGTTAATTTCGTTGAGTAACTGCGCTTAATGATTCGCTATAATCTACTACAGGTTTTCACTCTACCTGCAGCTGTCGCTAATTGATGATTTTTCTCAAGCATTTCACTCAATGAATCGGAGTAATTTTTATTCAGGCGGAGATACTAAGTGAGTTAACGTTTTCCTTTTTCAGAGTTACACTGATTGGCTAAAATTTAAAATCCGCATTTCGAACAATGAATATTCGGCGTATTGTTACAAGGAACACTTCAATTAATCGTAATGACTATTCTAATTAGTTGCTACGTATGATTAGGCAACATCTCGATCAATTTCAAATCTCATTGAAGAAGTTTCTTAAGAATGCCCTGATAAAACCTTTATAACTTATCAGGAATAATTGAGTTGGCTACATTAGAATTTTAGGAGTCCAAAGTCCGGTTTTTCTTGCCATTTACGTATGTAAATTGAAGATACCGTCAATTTGATTGCTTGACTGTTAAAATTATCAAAAATATCACTCAATCGAATCATAAACTATTTGCTTGCCTGTTAAAATTATCAAAAATATCATTCGATCGAATCATAAACTATTTGCTTGCCTGTTAAAACTTCGTATTAAAAATATTACTCGGCAGAGTCACGTGATCGAAATGGCTAATTCCGGTGTTTGCCAAAAGAATAACTACAAATAAATACATATTTTATTCGAAAAGTTTGCCAGTAAAATAATTAAAATACTTGTTGGATTGGAAAATTATAACAGAATTATTAAGGTATATGTCTCAAATACATCTACATTATTAGTAGTATTAGATAAAAGTTAACACCAAGTGGTGATAGTGCTTTACTGATTCAATCTTAAATTATTTTAATTAACATGATTTATTACTATTATTAAGAATCAATTTTACAAAGTCGATTGTATTACTCGAATGTCAGTATAAAATTATATTAATATTCTTATAATTCAAGAGTATTTTTGTTTTTATAACCAACTATATCACTATATAAGTTCCATAATACCAAAAAGAATTAGATATTCTTAATACAATCACAAGAAACAGTAAGTATAGTGTTCCGTGGGCTCACAAACTTGGTCAAAAATGTATCGAACTATAATTCCTGAGTCTATTGAAATCGGAACACTAGTTAACATGACTATCGATGCAACATCATTAGTTACAACTCATTTGTATGTTTTACTTTATAAACCAGTTTGACAACTTTTTCTTATAGAAAATAAATAAGTGACGCGATTAAGTTTTTATCGATAATCATGTGTACCGCCAATTAAACCAAAGAATTTATTGTTTATTATTTGCTAACCAGGGACACATACGATACATGAGTAAATATAATTACGTATAATATATGTCATATATGTTTCGAATCATTATTAAATCTAGTAAATAATAAATAATAAACTGTTTGAGATTTTTCCCTTGGTGGCACTCATATGTATATTACACATAGAAATGTCAAATCGTTAAAATTATCGTCAGTTATAAATAGAGTTAACTATTTAAACTATTTTTAACTAGTTACATAAAAAAAGTTTATTAAAAAAGTATATTGAAAATTATATATATAGTTATATAATTTGGTAATTATTTAAATCTATTTCAATCAATCAGCACGGATTTTGATTGGTTAAAAATTAAAGATACTTTTATACATGACATATATAATATATCTGTATATGATGGTATTTTTTATTAACTACATAAATTATATAACATAAATTATATAACATAAATTATATAACATAAATTATATAACATAAATTATATAACATAAATTATACAACATAAATTATATAACATAAATTATATAACATTTATAGTTTTATAAATGTTAAACTAACTAGTTCAACTGGTTTGAACTTAAACAATAACGGTTTAAGTCCCTAAATAAGTTAATATAGTTCCATTCTAACTACTTAACATCTCTAATTACACGTCTTACTTAAACAATCATACTCGTTATAATAATGTTTCACTTCAGAGATAGGAAGGTAATATATTTAACCTTTTTGTAAACCATGAGGTAAACCATGAAGTATTAACAAGTACCTATAGTTTAAAAGGTATATCCTACTTCCCAGGCGCCAACCAAAATTTACTCAAATCAAATATTGAATCAATTTGAATTTGATTTGATCCAAAAATTTGGATTTGGACTTTTTAAATTTTAAAATATTGATTATTAAAGGCAAACCCTTAATTTACGAATTTGATCAAATCAAATCAGATTGTAGCCATGTTGGCAGTCAATACATCTGTTATACTTTATCAGTAAATTTTTGCTTTTACCTTATTGCCCAGGATATAATATTACAACACATATGCAAATTTATCGTTATAACAACCGGCTTCTACATAAACGAAAATCTTACCAACTTATTAATCTTAACGTATATAAGTATTTTTCGTATGGTATAAATAATCAGATCCGTATGGTACAAACCCGATTTTAAACCTTAATACAAATTATATCAATTTGTTATGGTTTTTAAAATTTTGGTCTATGCCATACTGATCTGCGAAATATCTATATTGTTCTGGACCTTATAATTTTTACTAGAAATGATCACACAAGTACAATAAGGAGTCAACAGAGTTGTCTGATGGCTGCAAAATTTAACCTTATTGGTATCCTATTGCCTACGGATTTTTGCGCAAAAGGAGGTCAATAGAGTTATTTGATTATAAAAATATTTAATAAATAGTAATTTACTATTGATTAAATAGTTATAAAAATATTTAATAAATAGTAATTTACTATTGATTTAATAGTTTAGGCTAGTAAAAACTTTATTCAATATGAAATCAATCTGGAAAATAATCAGGTAACCCTATTAACCTCTTTGCGCTAAATTCTGTAGGCAATAGGATACCAATAAGGTTAAATTTGGCAGCAATCGGATAATCTCTATTGAAATATCATTTTATTTGCATAAATTTTTTTATTTTCCACACCATATTGAGCTAGTTTCCGTAAGAATGCCTTCTTACCCATTTATAACTTTATAAAATACATTCGAGTTTATCTTTCGTAAGAGGACATCTATAATAATACTCTTGCAATTTGCTCACATGAGGTCTTTGCCTTGAAATCACTATCGGACATTTCCGATCGGGATAATTCGGTGATCTTGATCCGTAAATAATCTTTTGCCTTTGATGATCTAGTAGTTTTTATTCAATGAACTATTGAATCAATAAAGGTTTTGCACATGAACATGAACCGATATTGGGGTTTTTTTGTCTGCATTATCCCCGATCGGAAATGTCGGACGGTGATTTTCAGGCAAAGACCCACATATTTCCATATTCTAATGATTGGCATCACTCTAAACCTATATAAGGTTAACGAATTTTATCTTTATTTGTTGTAAATTCGGCACATACCTTTCTTATTGAAGCATCTCTACTCAACTTTTTTTTACATCAATCTTTTCTCTAACAAGAAAACCTTAATCTTTCTCGGTTAATTGTACAGTAGTCGGATTCTAGATCAATTACACCGAACCAATGGACCTTCATGCAACAAATTACTAATTATTTTCTATAAAGCTGTTAATATGCAGGGGGATAAAACTTTCTAATTTTATAAAATCTCTTAAACCATTTATATTATTTATATTCTAGACTTCCAGTCGAACATCAGTCAACTAATTTCAGAATTTACATTTTCAAGCAATCGTGTAGAATTAACATTACTAAAACAAGTCAACGTCCAACATCAACGCCTCTTTACGAATTGTATCTATAAGGTTAAACAATCAATGATTTATTATTAAATATATAAGATATATATATTAATAAACTTGCGATAAAATTATTTATTGTTGACAGTGTATCATCACTTCGAATACGGAAACCACTTACTTAACACCAAATTACACTTATCATTTTACGATACTACCATCAATTAAAATTAATCATCATTCCTGTATAAAGGAATAAATGTGTATATTCAAAACATGATTTACCTTATTTATGTCTCGTAACGACTCTAAATATTATACTTTTTTTTTTTTATCGTTACCGTTACCGTTACTCTTTGTGGCCATATATGTAATTTTTATTTAATTAAAGTAGGGGGTCATTATTAGATTAAGTTTGGGTTAAAGCAAGTCCTATAAATAAAATTGCCTTTAGCATAATGGAAGTTTGGTTTGATTGGCCGAATATTTGTCATGTATATTACGTAAATTGAAGATCGTTTTGTGCAAATCACATGATTGACATCATATGTTATTAACCAATAAATGTCAAATAATTCATCACGTGCATAATTAATCAAACCTCTCCGTTCATAACGATAAAAAGCGTATTCATATAACATACAAAACTAGAACTGAGGAAATACCATTGCAATACAAAGTAATTAACCCAAAACATTAAAATAAATTAATTATTAAACATAAGCAAATTGATAGGCCAATTCTATTAGTATTAAATAACGCGAAGCACTATTTTAGAGTATGCAAAGTTTTTAATAAATAAAAAATAGATTAAATTGTGTAGTAACACGAAATAAATAAACATGTTTAATTTTTTTTTAAAAAAAATCGCATTTTTTAAACTGAAAGCAAAATTTAAAATTATTGCATACATTATAATGATTAGAAAAAATCTTGGTCCTTGCTCAGTTCGTAATTGTCAAATAAATCTTGATCAGTATCATGAAATTACGAAAAATGTACTAAAAAAAAGCAAAAGAAAAAAAGTACTTTTAATCAATATAATTATCTAGAAGTTGAAAAGCAATTATGCTATTTTTATTATCTTAGCATAATTGAGTCTAATCACAATGTCAAAAACAAGTCTTTAGCCAATAAAAAAGATTATATTAAGCTTGAACCTTTTATAAAAATTGATAAACTAGATAGTTTACCAGAAACCTTATTAACTGATAATGAAATAAAAAAATTAAGCAATAATGAATTAGTTAGTTTAATTGAAAAATCAAAAAAAATTAGAAAGTAGAAGAATAAGTGTTGATTATAATAATGCCAATAAGTTAACACCTAATAATAATAATAATAATAATAATAATGTAATTATAAGCAAATCATTGACTTTTAATGATAAAATTGCTTTAATAATTAAAGTTCTCTATGAAAAACAAAAATAAGAAAATAATGTACTTGAGTTAAATCTAATTAATACTTGACAATTTTGCATCATTATTAAGAGAATTTTTAATAAACTATATGAATTATTAATTCTAAATAAATAATCTGCTTATAGTAAGAAAAAAAATAAAAAAAGTAGTTAATATATACTATTCAATATTAGCAATTTACAATAAATTTGAAAATAATTATTTTTTAAAGATTGGTTTGTATTTTGTAGTGTTTAATATATTATTTAATACAATTAATACTATGTATAATTCTGATATTATAATCTGTTATAAGAAAATAGAAAAATTATAAAAAAAAATTACAAGTAAATATTTAAAAAATATTCAGAAATATTTTACAAAAAGATAATAATGCTTTAAAAATATAATTTAAAAATAAACTTAAAAGTCTATAATTTAAGTTTATATCTGTAATTCAAATTAATATTATTATTAGTCTTAAATCTAATATTTTTATTTAGTTCTGGTTTTAAGTTTATTTAATTTTGGTTATAGTTTAATTAGTTCTAGTTTTAAGTCTATTTAATTCTGATTATAGTTCAATTAGTTCAAAAATGAACATTAGTTTAAATGAATTTATGCTTTAAATAACAATTTTATAATTTAATTATTAATTAAAATTAGTTAATTTTTTTAATAAAATAACAATTTTTTGGAAAAAAAATATAAAAATTAACATAAAAGTTAAGAAACAAAAAAAAAATACTAGATAGGCATGGTGATCTAGTGAAGTAGTCAGGTTGTCAACCTTCCAAGTAGTAGGTTGGGTGTTCAAATTCCATCAATAGTGAAAATTTGGATAATTACCTATATAATATTTATATTATGGCAACTGTTACTAATGATTAGGTTAGGATACCTGTAATGGCAGTTGCACCAGCATAACTGACAGGTTATAGGGCATCTGTACAATGTTGGAGTTACACAAAAGAATATAACAAACAAATCGGGCAGTGCAAACACTAGATAAGTCCTTGTGGCTATGTAAATCTGTTGAAATTGGGTAACAAGAAGTCCATTTGAAAAGACCTAAATAAAGAGGTAGCTAGATCTTTAACAACTCTACTGTAAAAGTTAGCCTGGTAAAACAGATACCAAGGTCTAGTACCTGGTTGTAGTAGCCAAATAGGTAAAAAACTCTGAGTTGGGAGTCTCAGAGGACTACCAACCAGGCCACTAGAACAAATCGAAGAAAAAGGATATCAGGCTAACTTGATATACTAATGGACTAATTATAGTCCTATACAGGCTATCTGGATTGGAAGTTTGGTAAAAAGACAGAAGAAAAGACAGAGATATACTAAAGTACCAGGGTTATGTTGTGAATTAGATGTTGAGGTCTAAGTGAACTTTACAAAGGCATAGTGGTTTAATGATTAGCTCTGATCGCAAGTGTTGGTTCTGCTATAGTAATATCTAGTTCAGTTATAAAAATAGATACAGAAAGCTCTGGGAAGTTTACCTTGAGGATAAATTAGTCCTAAGATTGAGACGATAATCTGGGCATCTGGGTATAACCTAGTGAGTTAATACAAATTACAGATTCAGATAGTTTAAAGTAGAATATTCAAACAGGTATGTTAGATATAGCAATTGGTGGGAACCTTCAGGTAGACTCCTTAAATAGGTAATATAGAAAAGTTATACATGTAGCCAATTGTACTCTCTTTTGTAATAGTTTATTAAACCACAATACTAATAAGTGATTAATAAAAGTCAAAAGACCAAAAAGGTCACCTTAATATCAAAAAAAAAAAATACTAGAAAACAATTAACAAAAAAAGAAATTATAACTGGTTATAAAAAAAGTTTTAATAGAATTAAGCTAGTTTTAAAACAAAACAAAAAGAAAAAAGAAAAAAAAAATTTTTAAAAACATAGCTCAATAACAAATTTTATATATAATAAATCAAAACTATTCATATATAAAAACTAACATAGAGGATGGTGATCCTAGTGTAGTGGTTGGGTTGTCATCCTCCAAGTGGCAGGTCTAAGGTTCAAATCCCACCTACAA
>CAJVQA010004782.1:0-17085 GCA_910591915.1 Cetraspora pellucida
GTAACTTAATAAATATTAATTATATAATATTTATATAATAAAAATATTTCAAAAAATCAATAGGTTTCTGTAAAGAAAGCTAATAGTCTGGCAAAAAAAAGAGCAACAAGCAAGAAAATAATATAAGCTAAAAAATGTCAGTTGTAAAAAAATAGAGTACTGCTTAAAGTAAAAAAACAAATGAACTGATATACTAGCAAAATTGCTATATAAGTTAATAATAAATGTAAGATTAGAAGCAGAATGGTGAGAAACAAGAGCAATTAAAGAGTTGGAACCAGAATCAGAAGTTATGATTTATGATTAAACATATTTTTAGAAAAAGCTAAAGATAACAAAAAGAATGCACTATACAATAAGAAGAATTAGTATCAGAAGAAGTGCATTTATAAAATATATGATAGACAAACTTCTAATATTAGAAGAACTCAACAAAAAGAAGACCAGATGTGAATATAACAACTAAATGCCAAGTATGTAAAGATAAATTTAAAAAAATACAGATGCATTTAGCAGCATACAAAGAACAAAGAAATTTATAGAAAAGAATCCAAAAAGTGATCATCACAACAGCTTGGAAGAAACTTAGAGAAGAAGATAAAGTCTAAATTCCTTTATATGTGTTATATATAGTGTTTTTTAATAAAACAGAAGCAGAAGAAGTAAGAATAAAAAAGGCTCTAATTAAAGACCTAACTCTAAAAGAGACACAAAATTGATTATGGTAGCTCCTAAATGTAAAGTCAAGATAGCAGTTTGTAAGTGTAATAGCAAGTACAGCCTGAAATACATTTTATGAACAAGTATAAAGAGTCTGATGTAAAAAGATCAGTGAATGGGAGAAAGAAGTAGGAATAACAGATAGATTAAAAAAAAGAAAAAAAAAAAGAAGCTAAGATTGAATAAGAGAAAAAAGACAAATCAGCAAAGGATAGAAAAAAAAAAGAGAAGCCAAGAGAAAAAAAAGAACAAATCAAAATAGAAGCACAGAAAATAATTGTAGAACTTGTCATAGAAGAAAGAAGGCCCTTTTATTATAAACTTTAAGTAGTTAGACAAGTAGTTTACTTCTGTTTAAAGTAATGTGTCAGGTTGCATTTAGGTACCATTAAGGTGGTCAAATGATGCTAAACTTAGTTGTTAAGAACATTTATATAATTGCAAATATAATTTCAAAATCTTAATAAAGTACTAGTATGACTGCTTAAGGAAAAAAAAAGTTTAATAACAATATATATTAGAAGAACATATTGGGCAGTAAATAGCATATACAACAAGATGTTTTTTAATCAAGCTAATAGAATATCAGTGACACCAGACAGAAAAGATGAAATCATAGCTATGCCAACAGAACAAGATGTATTAGAGGTTGTTTTGTTATGTATAATTAGAGAAATAATTAAGAAAGCAGAAGATAAGCAGCTAGAAAAAAGAATCAATGTTATTAAATAAAACAAAGATAGTATAATACAAGAATCTACAACAAGACACATGCAAGACAAAGGAAAAGAGATTTAGTAACAGTAAACAAACTTGAATCAAAAACAAGAAGAAGCATACAAAATGCCACAGAAAAAGAAAACAGAAATTAAAGCAATAATTAAAAAAGAAGTGCAAAACAATGCAGAAAGCATACAAAGAGAAGTAAGCATAAAGGTAAGTCAGATAAGCAATAATTAAGAAAAAGAAAATTTGTTTAGCCAAAAAAAAAATACAAAAAAACAAAAAAAGTGACAAGAACAAGAAGATATCAGACTAAAAATCAAAAAGAAAATTAATATAGTAGGAGAACCTCTTGAAGAGAGCATATGGGCTCAAGCAAGAAAAATTGTATCCAAAACAACAGCCTACTCACAAATATATTAGCACACAATGTACTAGAGAAAACAAAAAAAGAATGCATAAAATTTATCAGGTGGTCTTTAAGAAATAACATACATATTAAAGATATTAAAGAAGTCTTTAAAAGAGGAAACCTATAAGTAAAAGTTAACTTTAACTGCAAGTATAACAAAAATGAAGCAATACAAAGAATTAGCAAAAAAAAGAGTAACTGATATAAAATGATATCAGAAGAAAAAGAAAACACTATAAAAAGACAGATGCAATATAAAAAAAGAAGTTAAAAGAAAAATAGCAGTAAATTAAGAACTAAAGAAGAAGAACCTGAATGAAAAAGAAATGAAATCGAGACAAATGAAAACCAACATAAAACAAATGAAGAATTAGAAAACACAAGTTGTCTAATGATTTGGGACTTACCTATAGATATAAACAAAAGAGAAATTAGAATACATCTGTAAAAGATTTAGAAAAGCCTTTATAGTAAGAATTAAGAAATTCAAATATAAAGCCTTAGCAGTAGTTAAGATAGAAAAAACATATAAAGATATTTCATGAGCTATACCAGTAAGCAATAATAAACTGGTATAAGTAACCAAAGGAATAGAAAACTATAAAGCAAGAGAAGGACAAAGGAAATATATAGCAAAACTGACAGAATTATCAAGAAATTTCTCAGAAGTCCTACTACTATGAAGTTTAAAGAACAAAAAAGTTAAATTAGTTTACATCTTACTAAATAAAAATAAAAACCAAAAAAAAATAGCAATAGTTATGTTTGCAACAGAAAAAGACATAAGAGCTGCCTAAACAAAACTGATTATATATAACAATTTTTGAGTTTATTGAGTAAATAAAGAAAAAAAAAAGACAAGAAAAAGAGAAAGTCATAATATAGGGAAAGAAAAAAACTGAACAGACACAGCTATATATTATATGCAAAAAAAATAGAAACAGCAGAGTAAGACAAAGAAATAGGGTCTATGCAAAAAAGTACAGAAACAGAAATAGTGTAAGCCAGAAGAATACTTCACTAAATGAAAGAAATAGGTCTCAAAGCTAAAATAAAGAAAACCATACAAAAGATACAAAAATGAGAGAAGAAGAAGTAGAAGACTTTGAGGAAAGACCAAAAAAATTTAAGACCCATAAGCAAAAAAGAGACTACATATAGAAAACTTCTTGAAACAAATTTGAAAAAGATTAAAAATTTAAAAGTGACAAGAGGTACAGCTAGGGAGAGCCTAGCTAATCACTCCTAAGGGTGCCTTAGTTAAACTTATGAATATAGATAAGAAGATCAGAGATGTTTTGTATGATAAAAGAAAAATGTTTGAAGAAGGAAATAAAAAAAAAATTTTCTAAACCAAAAAAAGTAAAAAAAAAAAAAAAGAAAGAAAATGCAAATACAAGATACAAGCAGTTAAAAGAAAAATAAAAAAAAAAAAATAAAAAAATAAAAATTGCATGCTACAATGTTAACAGACTTAAGACCAAAGGTTGGAAATTAGCAACCTGCTGGGCTGAGCAGAAGAAGAAGAAATAGCATTTTTGAGAATTACAGAAATGAATATTACAGAAAAAAAAAAAATCTTGTTACACAATCTTAATACAAGATTTAAAGTTTACTGTGCAAGTACAGTACTAGACAAAAAAAAAGGATCAGATATTGGGATTTTAATAGATGAACTTGGGAAAAACATGTTGAAGCAGTTAAAAGACTTAGTGAATACATGATAAAAGTAAAGCTATATTTTAAACAACTAGTACTGATATTAATAAAAGTATATATTTTATCAAATAACAAGGCAATTAGTAAGAAAATATAGCAAAAAATTGTAAAGATAGTAACAAACAAGAGGAAGCATATAGAAGTAATCATACTTGAATATTTCAATCACACAGTTAACAATATATTAGATAGATTGCATCTACAAATAACAGAATATAAAAAATTAACAATTTTTAATTGGCTCAAGAGGCAAAATTTTATAGACTCTTTTAGAAACCTACATCTGACAGAGAAATTGTATACATGGTCAAATCAAGAAGCAGCAACAAGAATTGACTATATCTGGTTGTTAGAAACAATTGCAGCTGACCTTCAAAAAGCCAATATAGAGGAAGCAGAAAGTATAACAGGCAATAACATAAGATATTAACAACAGTTATATGTATAGAACATGTAATTGTGAACCAGAGTTGTGCAGAAATCAAATGCAAAGACCAAATGAGAACAATATACCTGTATGAAGAAGCAAAACAAGAAGACTGAGAAAAATATGCTAAAGAGCTTCAAGTACAATTAGAATGAAAAAAAGTGCTAAAACAATTAGAAGAAGATAGAAAAAACAATATATACAGTACAGATATGCTAGATTATATGTGAAATGCAATAGAAGCAGCTATAATAGAAGCAGCAAATAAAAAAATTTCAAAAAAGAAGATATTTAACACAAAAGCAAACAGAAGTCATTACTAAAAAAAACTATAGCAGTACAGATATATAATTGAACTATAACAAATAATCAAAAAAGCAAAAATAAAAAGAAACCAAGAGATAAAAAAAGAGAAAAAAGAAAAGATAAACAAGAAACTTATAAACATTAGTAAAGAAATAGGAGTAGTATTACCAAAGCTACACAAACAATGGTCAGAAGCTTAATAGATGATATAAAAAACTGGCAAAGATTTCTAAAAGATAGAAGAAAAAAAGAGTAAGAATGAGCCCAAAGAAAACAGATAGAAGAAAATATAAATCGAAGATATGAAATGATAAAAACTGATCAAGGATGAATGATTGCTAGCCTCCTGAACAAACTATACAAAAAGATAGATTGGACAGATTTATAACCCAAAGTAAAGATGAAACCAGCCTAATAACAGAATCTAAGGCAGTTCTAGATGGCCTGGCAAAACATTATAAAAACCAATTCAGAAAGTAAAGAACCAAATTAGAATAAATGCCTGAGAAATAGATAGAAGTGTACAATTCAAAAAGTGAATTAAGGAGTTCTAGTATGAAAAGTTAGAAGAAAAGATAAAAGAAGAGAAATAAAAAGACACATTAAGAGAACTCAAAGCCAATATAGCTTCAGAAATTTTAGGCATAAACTATACTTTAATAAAATGAACAAAAAAGAAATTATAGAAGATCTTTAGAGCCTTCACAAATCTGATTTTACAAACAAGAGAAATGCCAAAAAAGTGAAAAATAGTACAAGTTTATCCAATCCTAAAAGATATAGACTAGAAATATAATCTGAACAATATTAGACCAATAGCATTAATTGAAACCTTTAGAAAGTTAGTTATAAAGGTAATAACAAAAAGGCTAGCAAACTATTTATAGAAAGAGAAATACTCAAAGGACCAAATTATACAGGCTTGCCTGACAACTTAACAAAGCAACCAATATATATGCTAAATATGATAATAGAAGAAGCACAAAAAAAAAAATAAAAAAGTATAGTTACTTTTACAAGACATAAAGAAGACATTCAACTCAGTCCCACTAGAAGGCTTAGAGTGGGCTCTTAGAAAAATCAAAGTACCACAAAAAACAACAAAATATATTATTAATCTTTTTTGTAAACATCAACTTAAGGTAATTATAGCTTATGGCCTAACAGAAGAAATAACAGCAGAAGATGGTATAGATTAAGAAGAAGTGATTTCTTTAATAGTCTAATGACTTTTCTATGATCTACTGTTGAAAAAAATTTAAGAAGATAAATCACTGGGCTATATAGTAGAGCAAAAAACACTAAAAAATGCAGACATTAATTGTATTACAAAACATAGACAAGCAGTGATTACTTATGCTAATAATACTACATGGATCACAAATAGCAAAGACCAACTGCTAAGAATTCTTGAAATTACAGAGAAGTTCTACAAAGCAAATAATATTAAAATAAATAGAGCAAAGTCAAAGCTTATAGTAATGAATCCTAGACTAAAAAAGAAATATAGAGAAATTACATTTGAACAGAGTAGAATAACAGAAAAACCAAAAAATAAAATTGTAAGATTACTAGAAATCTGGTTAAACAGTAGAATGAGAGAGTCACTAGTTTGCAAAAAAGCAAAAGAAATAGTTAGCCAAACAGTTAAAGACTTTAGATACAAAAAAAATAACAATGAGCCAGATCATGTACATAAATAATACAATAATAATTCCAAAATTAGGTTACCTGTTGCAGTTAACAAAAATGCCAGAAAAGATGATCAACAAGATTCATCAGCTAATAATATGTTTGGCAAAACATAAGTACAATATGATGAAAACAACAAATAACTGCATAATTGAGTACAAAGATCTGAGAAACTGTAATTACTAAGTCAAGAAATAGCAACAAAGCAAATAAGCAATTTATTTGCAAAACTTAATAAAAAAGACACTTTAGGTAATCTAACAAGGCTTAGAATAGCTCAAAGGTGTCAGAAAGCAGACTTAACTAAAGACATTTGAAACTTCAAAAGAAGACCAGAAGAAATAAAGTATTGGAAGCACAACTTAGCTTGTTAAACAATAGTTAAAGCAAAAGAGATAAGCATAAGCATCAGAGCAGAAAATCTTCTGTAGAAAGTATACAGTTATGGAATATGTATAAGAGAATTAGTTAGGGTTAAATCATGAACAGCAAGTAGTAGCACAATAAATAAAAGAAATTTAATATATTTAAACCAACTTGTAAATATAAAAAGAGAAAACCTAATTATGTAAAGACAGCTCAAAAGTCTTTTAGAGCTGTCATGCAAAGAAGAAAAGCCAAATAGTTCAGTAAAATAAAAGAAAAAATGTTAAGAATATAGACAAGTAGAAAAATTCATAACCAATACAAGATTAGTAGCTACAACACACAGACACTGATGATTAATTGAACAAAGATATCAGAAGATAGAAGAAAGTGAGTATGAATTGTATATGAACCAAAGCATAGTTAGCAACTCAGTAAGATATTTAAAAAGAAAAAGATTCTTGCTGAGCATTGGCTATTACAGAAAGTAGAAGGCAAAACATATACTGAGATAAGTAATGTAAAAGATATGAGAATAAGACAGAACAAAGCACAGAAAATTGCAAAAAATGAATAAGATAGAACAATAATATAAAGGCAGTTCCAGAAATATTAGTAGAAAAAGGCAGTAACAAGATTAATGCAATGTTAGAATAAATGCTAGAAAACAGAACAACAAAGAAATGGAGAAAAGAAGAAAGAAGTTTAATCGAGCTAAAACAAATAGAAGAACTAGAGATAGAATTAATCAAGAAGCAAATATTTAATAATGAAGTGACAAATTACTTAATAGAAGTTCTAACAAGAAACAAGAGAATAAACAAAAACAAATACAGTCATACCTCTCTATAATCACCCCTTATATAATCACATATATAAAAACCTCTTTATAATCACACCTATATTTACACCTAATTACTATCTATATATAACAAAAGACCTCTATATAAGCACACCTCTTTACAAGAATATTTTTTAAAAAAAGTTCATATAGTTCCAAAAGTGTGATTATAAAGAGGTATGACTGTATATTTTTTATACAGATGGAGCATTATATAAAGAGAAAAAGAAAAATAGTTTGGGAAAAATGGGCATTAGTTGGATGCAGGTTAGTAACAGAAAAGACTAGCCAGAGGAAAAAATGACACTGGGACTTGAAGGTTGGCATTTAGCAACAATAGCAGAATTAGCAGCAATATGGTTAGCAATTCTAACCATACTAAAGAAAAAGTATATAGAAATGTATACAGATAGCTTTGCAGCATTAAGGCATATTAACAGAGCAATTCAAGAGATAGAAGATGACAAAGTTTTTAAAAAAAAATGCAATGTGGATGATGAATATTGTAGGTTTACTCAAAAACAAAAACAATAAAATAGAACTAGTTAAGATTAAAAGTCACAGTAATAACAAGTAGAATGACAAAGCTGATTTATTAGCAAAAAAAGAAGCAATATGTAGAAGGACAATAGTTACAGAGAAGATCAAATGTGACAAAATAGAGTATCACTTAGAATAGGAAAATAGAAAAGTTGATATACTAGCAAGACTTCTTTGTAAAATAGTTACAAATGCCAATATTGGAGCTAGTTAGAGAGAAACAAATTCAATTTGAGAACTAAAGCCAAAGACTGAGAACATGCAATATAATTGGTCAAGCTTTTGAAAAAAGATAAATAGAACAAAGGTGTATATTGCACAACAAGGAAACTTAGTACAAAAAAAGCAATAGTGATTAAATGCATAATAAATAGCCTACTAATGCTAAAAGAACTAAATAAAAGAAGACCAGAAATATATACAACAATTAACTGCCAAATATGTTAAAGGGGTGAAAAGAAAACTCAAGCATACTTAGCAAGCTGCATTGGACAAAAAAGCTTGTGAAAAAAGATTCAAAAGATAGCAACAACAGTGGCATAAAATAGTCTGAAAGAAAAAGAAAAAGTTAGAATCCCACCTCTAGTACTATATGAGACATTTTTTAGGAAAACAGAAGCAGAAGAAATTATTAACAAAACAGCTTTAATAAAAGAGCTAACAATAAATGAAGTTGAAAAAAAGATAGGTCAGATTCTAGATAGGCAAACAATACAGAAATGCATAGATATAGTAACAAGAACAGTATAAAATACATTCTATAACCAAGTATTAAGAGTTCAATATGAAAAAATACAAGAATAGGAAAAAAAGATTAAAAAAACAAGCAAAATAAAAAAAAGTGCTTGAACTAAAAAAAATCAAAAAAAAAATAAAGAAGAATAAGTTAGCAAAGAAAGAAAAAAAAGAAAAAAAAAGCCAAAAAAATAAACTGAATGAAGAAAAAAGCTTAAAAGACAATTGATATGCTTGTTATGAAAAAGGTAAAACCTTTTTGATATAGCTTTAAGTAGTTAGACAAGCAGTCTATCTTTAACTGAGATAGTGTGGCAAGTTGCACTTAGGTATCAATAGAATGGCTGAGTGATGCTAGACTTAAGTATTAGAAAATTCTATATAATTATAAATGTATATAGTTTTAAGAATCTTAATAAAGTACTAGTGTAACTGTTTAAGAAAAAAAAAAACTATGCACAAGAGTTACCAAAATATTTAGAAGTAAAAAAGACCTTAAAAAACATTTATAAGAAAGAACAAAATAAAAATAAAAGAACAAACAAAATAAATAACATTTGGGATGTAATTAAAAAAATAATCATTATAGTAGTAAGTAAACATATACTAAAAAAAAAAGTATATAACACAACAACAAATAGAAAAAAAAGCTAAAAAGAACAATAATAAAAAGAAAGGCTAATTAAACTTCAAAGATTAATTGAATCTATAAAAATAAAGAAGAACTAAAAAGTAGCAGAAGAAAAAAGAAGTAAAATAAATAAATAACTAAAAATACTAGGCAAAAAAATAGATGTTAAATTGCCAAAATTACAAAAACAATGATCAATTGCATAAATAGAAGATATAAAGAGTTAGAGAAAACTGCTACAAGAAAGAAAAAAAATAAATAAAAACAAATACAAAAAAGACAAATAGAAAAGAATATAGATAAAAGATATAAAATAATCAAACCAGACCAAAAAAAATAATACTTAACAGATTTATTAAGCAAGCAGAAGAAAAGACACTTATTAATAAGACCTAAAAAGATTAAAGTAGAAGTAGCAGAATACTATAAAAAGCAGTTTAAAAAAAGAAACACCAGATTAGAAAAGATGTCAGAAAAGTAGAAGAATGTTTATAAACTATAAAAGGACATTAAAAAAGAATAATACATAAAAGTTAAAAAAAAAATCCAAAAAAAGAATAAAAAAAAGTGCTGAGAAAGCTAAAAACAGGAACAGCTTTAGGTATATTAGGTATAAATTATATTCTAATAAAGTAAGCAAAAGAAAAAGCATAAAAAGTGTTTAGAGGCTTTATAAACCTATACTTAAAAGCAGAAGAAATACCAATTAAATAAAAAATAACACAAGTTTACTTGATACTATTAGATGTAAAATAAAGATATATTCTAAATAATATTTGATCTATAGTATTAATAAAAACATTTAGAAAAGTTATAACAAAAATAATAACAAAAAGACTTGCAAAATATTTATAGAAAAAAAAATAATTAAAAAACTAAATTATATAGGACTTTCAAACAACTCAATAGAACAACTAGTACATATTTTAAATATAATAATAGAAGAAGCTAAAAAGAAGAACAAAGAAGTATAGTGTTAGGTTCAGAAGATTGCGACTTCATCACTCCACAATTCTAAATCTCATGTAATGTACGATAAGTAATCTTTTCAAAAGAGGATGTTAGATTTGGCTAGTGGGCAATTAAGACTTTTGGTTACTTTGGGTCAACGAATGCAATTAGGATAAGTCACATTTACAAGAGCTTGAACAGTAATGTTATAGGGGTTCACAGGATGTGTAATAGTAATAGTGTTAGTGTTTATTATGTACAATGTAGTATATTAGGATTTATTGTTTAATAAAGCAAACAAAGTGTACCAAGTATACTGCTCTCAAGGGCCATTTCAGCCTTTATTTATAATATTTTTTTACTTATAACTTCATTAATTACATTTATCTCTTTAAACCATTTAATTTGATTCTTTTAATTTATTTACTTAAACCTATTTACTTAATAAATTCCTTCTTAACTAATTAATTCTACTTCTTTGATTTATTTAATTAATCCCACTTTCTTGATTTATTTAATTAATCGCATTAATGTGATTAATTGCCAGGATATCTACATTAAAAATTTGATTGTCGTATCTGCTCTCATGTGAGGTCCTAGCAGAGTATTTACATCATATTATCAGACCTCACAATAAATATTTTTGCAAAATATAAAAAAGACATTTAATTTAGTTTTATTTGAAAGTTTTGAATTAGTATTGCAAAGAGTCAAAATACTTAAAGAAACTGTAAAATACATCTTAAACCTTTTTTATAAGAAACAACTGAAAATTATTACAACATATAGTCTAACAGAAAAAATAATGGCAAAAGATGATATAGATTAAAATAAAGTTATATTACTACTAATATTATAATTTATTGTTAAAAAAAGTATAAAAAGATAAAAGTTTAGGCTACATAGTAAAGCAACAAATTAGAAGAGGCATGCAATGCAACAATATTACAAAATATCACCAAGCAGCAATTGCATATGCAAATAATACAACATAGATTGCAAATTGTAAAAAGCAACTAATAAAGATTTTAGAAATAGCAGAAGAATTCTTTACAATAAATAATATAAAGATAAATGAAATTAAATCAAAACTGCTAAATAATGAATACAAAATTAAAAAAGAAGAAAGATATAAGGAGGTAACAAAACTTTTTACACACCTAAAGACTTGGCCTATAACTCAAAAACTTACTAATTAACTTATGTCCTTGATTTGCTTATATAAATTCTTATTTCTTAATAATTATGCCATACTATTTTTAGATCACCTGATTGTATAATTAGTAAGTTATTTAACTTTACTTTTAGGATATTGATAGATTGAATAAATATTTATATTTTCATGAAAATATTTCAATAACTATCAATCTATTATTAATGATATTTTACTAGTTTATAAAAAAAATCTTTCTTTATCTACTATATAAATTTTATCTAATTTTAATCAATAATTAATTAAAAAATTAATAAAAACAAAAATTCTATAATTCAATCTTTCAAACTAATTTTCTCATTGATTATTAATCTAAATTAAATTTTTTTATTTAATAAGTATATCTTTTTTCTATAAAATAAAAAAAAATTATTAAAATCCAATTATTAGTTACAGAAATAATTCAAATAATCTATTAAAATATATTAATTTTTATTTATTATTGTATATCTTAATTATCTCAATAACTGATAACAGATTTTAAATTTTTTTTTATTTTGTATAAAAAATAAAATACTTACAAATAAACAAAAAATAATTCAATTTTAATTATTAGATGTCAAGATAATTAAGCTTAAAGTCTGGCATTAAATTTGTATTATTATAGTACAATTTTATTAGCAATTGTCATAATTATCATATAACATAATCATTAAAGCAATTCTCGATTTGCTAATATAATTTATATATAGGTTTAATTAAATACAATTTATTTTTTTCTTTTTTAGTTAATCAACCTAAAGAAAATGCAAATTTGAATTATTTGGATAATTTTAATACCATGTTGTAGTCTTTTAGTGATATTTATTCAAATATATATTTTTAGATATTAGTTAATTTACAGATTATAATTATAATCTGTTGTATAAGTTTAAATATATGATAATAATTAAGTAAGTGTCTTTATTAGTTATCAAATAAATATTTTCACTAGGTATTAAATATTCTTCACTAATTATCATAGCAGATTCTGTTCACATTTCAAAATTTAAGATATTTAAATTTTAGGATATATACTTGTAATAAACCATGTATCAGTATATCAGAATACTAAAAAATATAAATAATCTAATTCCTGAGTTGTTTTAAACTTTAGATCTTGAACAAAATCTGCTACGATATTATTAAATTAATATTTTCACCAATTATATCATTTGTAACTTCGTTGATTATTAAATTATTCACTAAGTTATTTTTGCTAGCTATGTTTGCTATTAATGACTACTGGCTCTGGTTTGAACAGACTGAATTTGAGGACTGAAAAACCTTTGTCCTGAAAATGTATCCAATTTATCATCATGTATGACAGTCTCAACTGCAACAACTTTGATTTATCCAATTTTCATTAAACTTATCTTTTTCTATCTTAGTTCTCAGCAATTTATTATTTTTTTAACTACATCATTTTTTAAAACCTTGCTTCATAATAGGTAATGATGATTGTGTGATCTCTTTCCTCTTCGACTTTATGTTGTTATAATTTTTTTCTCTCTTTTCTTTAACCAGAATTCTTCATTAAGATCATCTACATAGCTTTTATTTTTTAGAAATTAAATAAAATCTGTGGTAATTGCATCTAATATTACATATACATTGGACTCAGCTTTCTAAGTACACAAAAATTATTATAATAAATAAATAAATAAAAGATTTGCTATTTATCACTACTGGTAATCATTACTAGTATATAATATAAAATAAAATTTTACTAACAAAGCTACTTCAGGGTTCTAATAAAAATAATTCTTTGTAAAATTCTGTGTATACCCCTTTCTTTCTTCTAACTTAAGCTTTTAAACCTTACTCTAAATATTAAAAAAATCAATTTTTGCTTTAATAAAAATTTAAATTTAAATATATAAATCATTAATGATGATTACCAGTGATGAAATGTAGTAATTTTTAATAAATAAAATATTATTTTATAGTTGGTTTATATCTTAGATTAATAGATTAATATAGTCTTACTAAATTTAATATAAGTACTGTAATTGCTGTTTAATTTAATTTTACTTGTATGAATTTATACATAATACAAATAGGAAATTATTATTTATACTTCCTATTTTTGCTATTCATACCACTTATTACTGTAAAAAAAAAATTTAACCAGATATTACATAGTATAATCATGATACAAGACAATAAATAATCTGCACATTAATAATATTATAACTTAAATTAATATTTTAAATTACAACAAAAAATTAGTTATTTACATAGAAGAAGGTACGAATAGCAGAATTGAAGAGTATAAATAGCAATGCTCATTCTCTTAAAATTACAATTCACACAGAAAGATTCTCAAAATTCCAGATCAGAATAGGCTAACATTAAATAATATTAAACAACATAGTTTATAGAAAAATTATTAGCAAAGCATTTTTACTTAATGAATAGGCTATGACTTCATTAGTAGAATTTTTAGTGATCTTTAAGCAAAATTAATTAATTCCAGCCCATCTGATTAAGGTTCTGATGCATTCTGATTCAGAATTTTGGGGATCTTCCTGTATGAGTTTAAAACAACCATAAATAGCTAAATAAAATACCCTCTTTGATAGACTCATTATATACTATACCTAGATGCAAATCATAAGATCTCTTTTAATTTAATATGAATCTTTTTAAAAATCTAGATAGCTTATTATAAATGCATATATATGTATTTAAAACCTTTATGCTATATGATATTAACTAAGATATGTACTATACTTGGGGTCTATTTAAGGTTTTATAATTGGTGAAATGTAACAGACCTGGGTCTTGTATTTGGCTATTTACAGTAGTAGATTTTATTTTTTTTAGCAACTATAAGAGAAGAAGGTATAAATAGCAAAACTGTGAGGTATAAATAATATTGTCTTATAAACAATATTTAAACTATTAAATTTATAAATACTTACAAGTTGTAATAAATATAAAGATTATTTACATTCAATTTAAATAAGTTTTATAATAAAAATTTAACCTTACAATACATCTTTAATTACTTTTCAATTAATAACTATGAATCGATTAATGATTGTAATTGATTCATATAAGAGACCACAAAGCAAAACTAACTCAGAGTGGTAGATATTATTATTTCTTTTTTTTTTATATATATCTAATTATCTCTTCTTAACTTAGGCTTACTAATTCAAATAGCACAAATAAAATAAAGTTATAAACTTAGTAAAACTTAGTTTAAAGATTAACAATAAGGTAAATTAAATTGAAATGTTGTAAACTTGAACAAATTATTTTAAACCTAGCAAATATTTTTATATAAATTAAGCAAATATTCTTTAACTAATAGCAAACATTCTACTCTGACTATTGCAAGCAAATAATTTTTATATTTAGCTAAAACTAATAATACAAATGACTACTATTATTATTATATACTTCTCTGATATGGTTTATCTTACTTTCAACAGGATGTCTTAAATAACTTGAAGATAATGCTTTACATTCTTCTTTAACTATCCATTCAAGCTTATTAAGATTACCAAGCCTTGGATGACATTTTCAAAGTTTTTTTTTGACTTTGGATCAAAGATTTTCAATAGGATTAAGATTCAGACTATATGAAGGCTATTTAAATGTTTTAATACACTTATTAGCTAAATACTTTTTGATGATCATGGCTCTATAGATAAGGATTAGAATTGATCAAAAGTTTATAATTAATTAGTTAGCTGTTAAATATGTCTATTAGCCTTTTGATTATAATTTAACATTATAGCATATTTGTGAAATATCCCAAAATTTAAAAATTTTGATTACTAATATATAAATAAAATTTTACGATCTTTTATAATAGAATCTTCAAAATTCCAGGTCAGAAGGCATCAGAGCTAGACCAGCATTTAGTAAGACTAATTATTATATGCTGAGTATTTTTTATTTAATGAATAGCTATAGTTTCATTAATAAAATTTTGATAGTTTTGGGCAAAATGAATAATTTCTAGCCCAGCCAATCAGAATTCCAATATCTTCTAACTAGCATTTTGAGTTGATTTTACAAGATAATCAATATTTCCCAAGTTATGATGTGTCATTTTAATAAATTTCTATATTTAATGAGATGTGTTGAGAGTGAGAAGATGGTTAGCCTGTAGGAAAAATAGGTTAGACTTATTATTAGTACAGACCAGAGGTCTGAAAAACTTTTTCAAAATTTAGCATTAATTGATTGATATATAATTTGATAACCAAAATCTAAATTTGAGAACCAAATGATTAGATTTGGTAACTAATTGTTGCTTAATTTTACTAACTTACTGTAATAACTAGTTGTTTATTGTTTGATTAGTTGATTAATTAACTAGTCGACATATAGGTGAAAAAATCTTCAATTTTATGAAGATTTATCATAATGTGAATAATTAAATTAAATAACATTTGAGCCAATCATTTATGTAATATGGCATGATTATTAAGGATAAAAGTGATTTTTTAATCAGAGATTATAATTTTCATAATGAATTACTTATGAATTTTACTTAAATTTATACCTGATTGTAAACTAATTACCCAATTTTTAATAATTACTATTTCAATTAGAAATTTTTATCCATTTGATTAGTTGACTAGTTGACTAATTGATTGACTGATTATAAAAAAATTTAGTTGATTAGTTGACTAAGGCAAATAATTTTATTTATATGGCCTAATAGTTAACTAGTCAACTAACAACTTTACAATTTCTATCTTTAACTGTGAACTGAGACACCATTGTGTTAAAATATTTTATTGCTATTGGAGTATTGATCCTGAAGCTTGGAAATGGTATAATAACTAAGTGTTCTACAGTAGAATGTACTTGTGATACTGCTATGAAGACAAACAAGAGAGCCAAGACCCCATCAAGAAAAGCATTTCTATATCATGATCTCTTTAGATTTGATTACTAGAACAAGACAATTATCATTGAATTTTTTATCTGATCTTTTTCATACATACTGATGTAAATTAGAATAAACTAAGGTAAAATACTTTTCATCTAACCAAAGAATATTCTTTCAATCTTCCATTATTCAATTAAGATGTACTTCTGCCCAATCATAATATTCATCTTTGGTTTTCTTACTAATAAAGGGCTTCACACAAGCAACATGTATGGACAGACTAGCTTTGTGAAGAGTATGACTTATAGTTTTTGAAAAATTACCTATAATATATAAAATCAAAAAAAAAGTAAATAGATAAAAAAATAACTTAAAAATAAATAAAATAAATAAATTAAAATAAAAAATTAAATAAAATAAATAAATAAGTGTCATCAGAGAAAACTCATAAATCTTATTAGATAAGATTTGCAAGTTGTCTCTTGGTGTTACTCAAATTAAAATTAAAAAAAAAATTATTATTACTTTTCTTTCTTGCTATTTTAATGCAGCTTGAATATCTTTTTTAAAATATGATAATTATTTAGAACAAGTTGTATTAGGCAATCATATGCTGATTCATCTAAGATTAATGGTCTTTCTTGATGACCTGGTAATATTTGAGATAGGTTGTCAAGTTGCTTTAACACATTTCCAACAGTCTTGGGATTACAACCAATAAGATTGCCAATTTGCCTATATGACATGTCTAACTTTCAAGTAGCTATGATTTTTTTATGTTGTCTTTCTGTAAGTATCATAATTTAAAGCTTGCGCAATATAAAATAGCTTTAAGGGTAGAGGTGACATAGATCATTTGTCATATGATTTTTCTAGCAAATAAAATTTTATATATAAAAAATATATATTACTAATAAAACTTTTCAGTATTATATTCAATTGTTACCAAAATTTAATAGTATATAAATCTAT
>CAJVQA010004783.1:0-17084 GCA_910591915.1 Cetraspora pellucida
ATATAAAGTACAAGTCTACTTTTAAAATATTATAGAAAGAATAGAAGCTCAGACTAATTTATCTGCGACCTAAACCATGTTTTAAGATTTTATACTAGATGCTATATCTATAATTTATTAGAAAATTATTTATTTAAACCTTCTAATTATTTATTCTGTTAATTATTTAACTATTATAAACCTTTGTATATACTTAACTAGTATATTATTTTAGCAATATAGTACTTTTCTTTTTTGAACAGATATTTAAAATATTTTTTTTTTTGGTATTAAAGTGAGGTCATGTCCTCTAGTCTTTATTAGTATACTTGTTATAACTAGTACAAATCTATTATATATCATCTATCACTATATATCTATTCAGACATAGGACTCAGACATATTTATCTGCAACCTAAACCTACAAGAGTTTTGTATTATGTCCCACTCACACCTAATCTGGATTTTTGTTTCACTACTAATTATATTAGGTAATCTACATATTCTCACCATGTCTCACAACCTATTTTTACAACTCCCAAATTGGTTCACTGGGTCGTTCGCTCCTTTTAAGCTACCATTTTTGGTTTGCCTGAAGGGTGCCTCTCTAACACATATCTCAAGCCAGGTTTCTGCTGCTACTGCTGATTTGCAACCCTTCTTGGTCTTAGTGTCATTTTCAATAGATTGTGCATCTAATCTGCCCCTTAAGTACTCCTTTTTATAGTATAGATAGAACTCTATTTCGTGGATAAGTACACATCCTCTTCCAGCTATTGACCAATATTTCTACTACTGTCACACCATGTTGCAGGTTTTTCTTTGTTCTGTTTCCAACTGTAGGCAATCCCCCTGCCTTTTTAAGAACATCCTAGCCCAAATCTATATTTAGACTAAGATGTTCACATCGTGTTTGAGTAGGTTTCCACTTCCAATTTAGGTATTTCAACCATGATTGGTATAGCATTTATGTTGGTATGTTCTACTTGTTTTGTCATAGGCTTCTATATAGGTGTGACCAGAGCTCCAGTTTCGAACCTTTAAACGTACAGGACAGACTAAAGCTTCTTTATGCAGATGGTTACTTTCTATTCTTAGTTGTTTCACAGCTCCAGAGGTGCTTCTAATCTTGATAAGGCTAATCCTTTGTCACAAACCTTCTATGCATACATCACTTCTCTCACCACTTCAGTTTATATTACCTTGGTATCACCCTCCCAATCAAGTACTCCACAAGTTGAATGCAGAGATGTTGGTACTGCCTTATCTCCAGAGGACTTACATATGCAACCCTTTTGCGTAATGGAACTTTCTGTGACACTGCTGTCACATGTAGTGCTCACATTCTGCAAAGTTAGTTTTTTTCTGGGAATTCCTTTTTCTGTCATATACTGCACTTGGACTTGATCACAGGGCTTCATGTTCAATTACAGACACCTTTTGGTTACAGAAGCTAAAATCTTTCGATTTTGCCTTCAGCCAGACTTGAACCATTAACCTTGACTGTAGAGGTATGAGAGCTTAACCATTAAGAAATATTTAAAATATTGTACATTTCAAAGTATAATATCAGATAGTAAAACTCTCTTGTTAACTATCTTATTTAAAAAAAATATATATATAAAGATATTAAGTTAAATAACAAAATAAAATATTTTTAAATAAGGTTTTATTTAAAATAAAAAAAAAACCAAATTATTAAAAAAAATAAAAAACAAAAGATATAAAAAATATAAAAAAAAACATAATTTAATATAATAAAAAATTATATTTATAACAAACTAAAATTATTAATTTATAATCTTCTATAAACTAGTTTAATATAGTTTTTAAATTTGAATACTATATAAACTAATATAGCAAGCTGTCTTTAAATACTTATTAAATTAATCAAAGAATATCAGACTAGAAAATTAGATAAATTATATACAAATATATAAATACAAATCTTAATAAAAGTTAATGGCAAAATTACTAAAAAGATAAAAAAAAAATAAAACTTTAAAATTAATTTTAATTATATTATTATCAAAAACATTAGAATAATTTTTTCAAAACTGATTAGTTCAGCTCTTCTTTTTAGTATGCTATTTAACATGCAACTAGTGTTATCCATAAAATCTGAGTATTTATGGTTTGTATAGAATTTAATTTGTTCATTTTGCTCTTGTCTTTTTTCAAAGTTGTGTGCCTGCCAGATTATATATTTGTAGTGTTTAATTCATGCTGTTAGCTCAGAAAGTGAAGAGCTTAGTTGTGTTTGTGTTATTAGAGAAATATAGATTTCTGCTAGTTTAGCTGCTTTTGACAAGTGATAGTTAGTTTCTGTTAGGTTATTTAATAGGTTATTACTAAGGTATTGTAAACATTTGTTAATATGTTTTAAAGCTGAATGCAATTTGGTAGCTTTTAGTGAAAGTGTAAAGAAGGGCTTTGATGTTATAAAGATATATAGAATATATTTGTTTATTGTTTCTTTGATTTTTGCTGACCAAAAATTTCAGGTCTTATTTATCTCATTTTTGTTTATATTAGGTACAGGGATAGCTTGCATATTGAAGATATTATCTATTATATTTTTAAAATTACTTCAGTCTTTTGGTATCATTTTGTTGAACAAGTAGATTTTTCTTTTTTTTTTTTTGTTTCTAAAATTTTTTTGTAATATGAAGTTAATATACCAAGTTGTATGCAAAATACAATAATTACTGTCAGAAATGTATGAAGTGTTCACTAGTACTGGAAGTTCAAATGCTAGTAGTATATCTGAAAAGATCCAGAAGTCATCAATTTGGCTAGCATTGTTAGAGCCTTGCCAAATAGGTGCTTGAATATTATAAAAGGTTAGAAGGCTAGTTAAGTTAGCAGTGTTTAGTTCAGTAAATAGTAAAAGAGGTTTATTTCTATGTTTGTTAGCATTGAAGTCTTCTAGTATAATTAAGTACCAGTTTCTGGCTTTAACTTCTGTAGTCTATATGAGCAATTGAAATTGAGTACGCTTTAAGAGAGAAGCATGATTTGAGAGAAGGTAAGTTAAGATAATATAGGATTTGTTGTTATTGAAAAAAAAAATTTATGCAAATTGTGGTGCCTGGTATAGTATTGATTTTGTGAATATATGGTTGTAGTTAGTTGCAAATTATTAAAGCTGTTCCTAGGCTGGTTTCATATTGATTTGGTTTGTAAGATATAAAATTTGATGTAAATATTTTGTATAGTAAATTGGTTAGTGATCTTGTTGTTAATTTTTTTAGTTTAGTTTTTGTAAGAAAGACTATATACAAGTTTGATGTTGCACAATATTTGATCCATGTTTGTATTTTCAAAATATTATTAACACCTCTAATATTATGAGTAGCTATGTTGATTTTTTTGTTTAGATTAAGTTCAAATAAGGTTAATTCTTCTTTAGCTAGTTGTAAATTGATTGTTGTATTGTTGTTGTTGATAGTTAGTATATCTGGATTATTAGTTGGTGTTATTATTATTGGCATTTAGATAAAAATATCTTCCAGCTTGGTTCTAGAAGAGGTGGCAATACTAAAATATCATCAGAAATGTTATTGATTGTAAAATGTTGATGTAGCAGATCAAGTATGTTTTTGGCTTTGGTCTGTTATATAATAGGAATAGATGTTGTTGTAATATCAATATTCTTTGTATTTAGATATTCTTTGATTTCAGTTGATAAATTTGAAATTACTAGTTTAGGCAGAGGCTTGGCTTTGTCTAGGCTTGTATTATGCATATTAGCATTCTTGATATTTGTAGATATTTCAATTCAAGAATCTGGAATGTAATAGAAATAATATTTTTGTCTAAGTTGTCAAGCTAGATCTACTAGTACTCTAGTTGAAGTTATTGGTGTTATGATGCTAAAATCTTTAATAAGTTCTAGGTTTTTTGGTAGATCTGGCTTGTCAGTTAGGTTTGCTGTCATTATATCAGGTAGCAGTAGGTGTAAAAATTTGTAAATAGGTGTAATTTGGTCAATAAAGCATTTTGCTATTTGGTTGTCTGTAATAGGATAAGTGAAGATATTAGGTGTTTTAATTTTCTTAATGTCCTTATATAATAATGGTTTGGCATTGAAGTGGTCATTTGGAAGGCTTTTAAAGAAAAATTTTTCTCTGAGTTGTTCTATAATTTGTGTAAGATTGGTATCTGGATCTTGTAGATCAATTGGAAAATGAAGTCTGTATTTGTTACTTAGATCCTAGTATACTAATAGTAGTAGTCTTTTTGGTGATAATAAGTTGAAGAAACTGGAAGATATACTATCACATGTATAGTAGTCTTGTAGTTTTTTTTTAAAGTATGCCAAATTATTTAATTAGCTGTGTTCTGTAATAGAAAAGAGGACTCTTATTTCAGAATGTAGTTCATATATGCTTTTTGAAATTGGGTCTAAGATTGCAAAGTATTTTTCTGGCAATTGATCAAAGTTGTAAATTCTATATAGTTCAGCTATGATGGCTTTTGTTTGTAATTTTTGTTTTATAGAAAGCTTAAAAGAAAGTATTTGTAAGTTTTCTTATAGTATTTTACTTGAATCTGCTAGAAGAAGGGCTAGTTGTGAAAAGAAGGCATTTTGTACTGCTTCTTGTATTTCTTTAAATTTAATTGAAGTTTCATTTTTAGTAAAGCCTTTGTAATATTTAATTAAGTAACATATAGTCTTGGCTATATTTGTTATAAAGTTTGTATTAGTAAGGTAATCGATCATAATTTTTTGTCTAAGCTTGGTGTGTATAGTATCTCTAATTGCTCTTGTTGTAATTGTGATTTCATGTTGTTTTATAATTTTTGATTGCTTCTTTAAATAAGTCTTCATATATGGTTTGATGAAGTAATATAAATCACTTATTTCTTGTAAATATAAAAAAAAAGACACAATCCTGATATTTGAATTTTGCCTTGATTACAAGATAAAAAGAGAAGTTGGTTGATTTGGTTTGCAACTTGTGTACTGTAAAGTTGAAGATTTCTTTTTTTGTTTTAAGTGCAGTAATAATTTCATTATATCTTCAAGCATCTTTGTCAAAATGTTGGATGATTTTATTTTGTAGTCTGTCATATATACTATCTATCTATTCTTAAGTATATTCTATCTCCATCTTGCTTTGCATTTGTTAGACATAAAAATATTTTTTTTGGTCATTTGGCTGTAAGTAAGTAGTTTGTGTTCTTCTGAATTGCTATCTATAGTTGCAACAGATTTTGTATCCAAGTGGTTATTATCTGTATTTGTGTATTCTTTGTTATTTAAGATGCTGTGTTAGTTGTCTGTCTGGTCTAGACTGTCATTAGTGTTGGGGTTTTCTAAAATGGGTTCTAGTGAAGACATAAGATTGGTTAATTCTGTATATATGTTATCAAAACCAGTTTGTACAAATTTGTTGTTGTTGTTGTTTGTATATGATGATGTTATGATTAAATTTGACAGGAGTGAGCTGGATTGCCCAATTTTTGTATTGCTTTGGGGTTTTGAAAAAAGAGTTCATCATTTCTTTACCAGTGCATCTGAGTACATAAAATCTTTTTGGGTACTAGTTTTGCCTTTTGAGAAGCTATTGTTGCATAAACTTGTAGTTTGTTTTTCTATCTGTAATTTTAGTATAGTTTCAAAGGAGAATATAAATAAGAGGCCAATAGGCCTGTATTGACTTTCTTTGTTTGTTGAAATGTTGTTGGTTTCACTTTGTTTTTTTTTAATTTTGTCTAAGTTTTTTGGTTTATCTTGTCTGTTAACTGCGAGTCTAAGGCCAGAGGCAGCTGTTAGTTACTAAAGATTTAATTACTTTGTAAATTTCTATATATATGTTTTGCTAATTATTTGTTTACTTAGTATTTTGTGATCTACAGGAAAGATTTTTTTTTTTTTATGATTATTGGTATTTGTAAAATCTAAAATAAATTAATTATTTCAAATTACTTATAATATATACAAATTCTGGATATTTATAGCATAAATGATAATACTTTAGGATTGCCAAACACTAAAAATAACTTATTTATATATTTGTAATGCTTGCTGAGTTTTTATAAGACTAGCTATCATTATATAATAGTTGTTTCTTTCAAAAACAAATATTATAATATTGATTATATATTATTTTTTGCTAATCTTTTAGTTTTGTGATAAAAAATCTATTATTTACATTTTTGAAATATGTAGACAAATGGATTGCTTGGTCTATCATTATTTTGAAATCAGTTAACTCCTTAAAAATTTTTTCTATACACAAGTTTAATTGATAAGCAAACAAAGCAGGAATACTATGTCTCTATAAATAAGTCTTAGTCTCTGTCTAGTAATGTGAAAATAAAATATTATATTAATATTTAGGATTTTTTTTTTGAAAAATATAAAAGAGTTAAATTAATAATGCTCTTAGATGTTTTTTTCACAATAATATGATAAATGAAAAATTAAATTGCCTAAATGTTGCATATGATTTAGTACTATTAGTAACTATTACAAAGACTTTTATATTTATGTTTCTTAATTTATTAATCATTTCATTTATTTTTTCTATTACTTGGATAAAAGACTCTTGCTGGAAACTAATATTTGTGGCTTTGAGGATGGTGATCCTAGTGTAGTAGTTGGGTTGTCATTCTCTAAGTGGCAGGTCTAAGGTTCAAATCCCATCTACGACAAAATTTGGAAATTATATCAGCATTATGGTAACTGTCTCCTGTTGATCGGTTGGCCTCATGTGGCTGTTACCCAGGTACACCAGGCTAGGTCCCCCTGGCTTTGGGAGCTCAAGGCATCTATGTGAAGTGTAACATTACACATACATAGAGGAATGTTCACTGGTGTTGCATAAGACTTCGGTGCAAACCCACGATAAGACCACTGGGCATAGAAAACTAAGGAACCGAGATAACAGAAACCCACTTAGAAATTCCTGAATAAAAAGGTAGCATGAACTTTTGACAGTACCATTGGACTGGTTGAAGCTCATGAAACACCTTCATAGGAATCAAAGATTAAAACTAGATAACAAATATGTGTAGAGAAGCATATAACCAACTAGGCCGCCAGGTTTGCTGAAGAAAAAGGATACAGAAATATACTATACCAGGCCATCAGGATTGGTAGTCTGGATAAATAAGACTGATGGTTCTGAGTTGTGACTAGTAAGAGATGATGGAGAAAATGCCAGAAAGATGGGTACTGGGGTTCTAGTGAACTTTACAAGGATAGAAATAGTATAACGTAGCAGTTAAACAGATAACCCTTGTGACTGCAAGTGTTAGGTAACAATAGCATGTTGCATAAAACTAGGTCTAGATGTGTGGAACATAAAGGCTCTAGTAAGTTTCTTATTAAAGATAAAGTAATCCTAAGAAAACTGATAAGCATCGGGAACTTGGATGGGTAGCACCTTGAGATGTTTCCATGATACAAGAAGGACTGCATATGCAAAGAGTTTAAATAGGCAAGACCCCTAGTTGGCTTGCAAATATGGCAACTAGTGTAGAACTTATATAGCAATGTGTAAGCAAACTACTTAAATTAGATACCAAAAGTGCATGTGTAGCTAGTTGTAACCTCCAATGTAAGGTGAGCCCTTAGTGGTATGCTGTGTCCTAATATACTTGAATAAAAACATCACAACTCCCAAGATAGAGACTTAAAAAAAAAAAAATATATTTGTGGCTTTCTAAATATAAGATTTGCTATCTGATATAATCACTATTGCATTTAATAATTGTTTATTTTTAACAATAGTCTACTTATTAAATATAAAAATAATACCTATTAAGTTTTTATAAAATGCCTTATATATTATTATATTTTGTTCTGAGATAGCAGCATTTAAAATTAGTTTACTAAGTAAATAATGATCAGAAAGTTTAATTTGAAGGTTTAAAAATTCAAATAAATCTTGAGCCTCTGGTTTATTAATTCAATTAAAAGCCTACCCATATGAAATTATTAATCTTAATAATAAAATTTTAAAGATTTCATTATTTTGAAATGATAATGATCTAACAATATAATTGTTAAAAGGTTTATAAAAAAGAGATTATATAAAAGATTTTTGATTTGATAATTGTGATGATGTAATAAATATAATGTCATAAAGTAAAACTTAAAAATTTAAAAATATATATATATATATTTATATATAATTATTTTATATTTTACAATAAATTTTATTTTTCTTACTTAATTGATTTGTATTGTTATCTTTTGATAGAGTGAAAATTTTTTCTCTTTGTTTAGCTGTAGTTTTGCTTACAAAATTTATATATATTTTAAAATACAATATTCATTTATTTGTTTTATTAGAAAAACAGATTTTTTTCTCATTTTTCTTGCTTAGTATATTTATACATAGTTTACAATAATATTAAAGATTACATTTATTAAGCATTTTCTAAGTTTTAACAAAGTATGAATTTAACAATTTGGGTATTGGCATTATAATTATATAGAAATATTTTTTTTTAAAAAAAAAAGTTCTAATATTTGTCTTAGATATATAAATATAAACAGTTATATAATTGGATTAATTAATTTTAAAATAATTACTGTATTTATCTATATATAATATTTTCTTTATATATAAAAGAACAAATATAAGATAAAAAAAAGCAACAATTTTTCTTATATACTTTATATATTTTGCTTTTTTCTATAAAGTACTTGATATATATATAAGCTATTACAAACAAGTTATATGCATAATATGTATATGTAAAATGTAAAATTTTTATTAATCTATAATATAAAATTAATTAAAAAACTTTATTATATGCTTATAAACATATATTTATATATATATACAATTTGTACTACCAATAAGATGTATATATTAAATATGCCATCTAGTTATTTATTATAAATTCTTGAAATAGCATATATGTTATTTTGAAATAAGTATTAATTCTGAAATCCAATTATTACTAATACTATAAAATGGTCAAATAAATAATATTAGATAAATATTAGATACAAAACTTCTAATATGCTATATTTAATTGAATAAGTCAAACAGAGTGCTAGATTTAACACAAACTAGTACAAAATAGTTGATATCTTTTTTTTTTTTTTTTTTTAACTTTAACAGTCACACTAGTACTTTATTAGAATTCTTGAAACTATACAGATTACATAGAATTTTCCTGATATATAAGTCTAGTATTACCTGATTATCTAAATGGTATCTAAGTACGACTTGCTGCACTATTCCAGTTAGAGATAAACTGCTCATATGACTGCCACTCTACAATAGGACATTACCAATCTGATAACATCTTTTCGTAGAGAAGCAAAAAACAAAAAAAAAGAATTTTTTATATAAAAAACAAAACAAAGGTATAGAAATAAATGATAAAAGATACAAATTAAGAAATAAAAGAGGAAAGAAAATAAATAAGAAAAAAGGAAATATGTGAAACTTGCAATTCACAAATATCAGACAGTTACAATTGTATACCTGTATCAGGCCTTTAAAAATTATAAACTATACTAAATAGAAATAACTCTACTATTTTTCTATTTACTTAGATTATTTAACAAAAAACTATATAGGAAAGAAAAAATCTTCGACTTGATTGTAGAGAGTTGGTATAGAGTACTAGTTAGTCCAAAGGCAGTATTTTCAGGTTTTTTAGTATTTCAAGGCATATGTAGGAATGGTAAAAATCATGATTTAAATTAAATTCAATGATTTAAAAATGATTTACATATAATTTAAATTATTTGATCTTATTACATAATTATTAGCATATTAGTCTAATATAATTTTTATTATTGCAACTATTGCTATATATAGTACATATATATGTACATAATAAATATTTTATTTAAATTAAAATTAATTATCTTCATTTTTGAACCAAATATCTTCACTGATATCCTTCAGAATTCTTAAATTCTGATAAACATTTACAAGTTTTTTCACTCAGGTATTATCTAAACGTGCATGATGTTTATTGTGAATAAACCCAAAATTAGACCAACATCATTCTGCAGAGGCTAAAGAAGTTGGAATTGAAAGAACCTAACAGGCAAGTTCAACAACAATTGGAAATTTATTCAAATAATTTAACTTCTACCAACTAACCAGACTTGAATATTCAATAGATGCCCAGAGTAATGACCCAGCAAATTCATCAGTTTTGGCAATATATTTTTGCATTATTCTATAAATCTTTAAATAATAAATATTATGTTAAAATAAATAAAATAAATAAAATAAAATTATCTTATTCTTACATGTGCTGCATTTTCGAATGTATAAATACTTTCAAGATATGGAATAATTATAGTTTTAAGATTATTTTGTTTTAAGAAATTTCTATGAAAACTAATAAAATTATGATTAGTAATCAAATATAAAAATAATTATTTAAAATAATAAATTATTACTTAGGATTCAGAAGATTGGCAATAGTCATTATGAGATGAAAAGCAAGTATAAATCATTTGCTATTCATAATAAGCACATGAAAGCATAGATGTATCAAATTCAAATAATTTTATAAGTTTAACAAATGGTAATAAAAAAAAAGACAGTTTCTCAAACTCATTCCATATTTGATTATTTAGAATCTGCTCTCTAAAATCATATGCAATTTTGTTACTAATTTCTGGTCATACAACTAAAATTTGAAGCCCTAATTTATATCTAAAAATTGATTAAATTGCATCTAAGCATGTTCCCTACTGAGTATCAACAGGCTAAACTAAAGCAATTGTGTTTGGTTGATCTAATAAAATTGATTCTGCTATATGATGTAAATGGAAAAAATTAATAATTTGTTTTGCACAATTCATGATTTTTTATGTCCAATCTAATTTAAGAAAATCTTTTACTAAAAGATTTATGATATGTGCATTGCATCCTAGACAGATTAACTGTGGATAATCCTTATTTAGTAATTTCTAGGCTGCTCGTATTGCACTAGCATTATCTGTTATTAGACCAGCAAATTTGAAAGAACCTACAGATTAATAATATTTTTGAATTTATTATATATGTATTCAGCAGTATGAGATTCAGATCCTGAATATTTTGCATCATAAAAAACTGAATATGAAAGACAAAGAATAAAATTTAAAACTGATTCATGTCAAATGTTTGACCATTCATCTGATACTAAAGTTATATTTGATGCAGTTTTTAGAACTGCATCTAACCGTTGCTGTTCCATGTTATATTTAACATCCAATAGGTTATTTGCTAAGTTTCGCCAACTGGACTAACATATAATGGTTGTATAATTTTTATAAATTCAAACCAATATGGATTCTCAATAGTAGTAAATGCAATATTAGCTGAATAAAAAAACTTTGCTAAGACTCGATCTGCATTATGTTTATCTATTAATTGCTCTTCAAATTCTTGATTTGAACTTGTCATACCAGAAGAAGTAATATTTTTTTGATCTTTTGAAGTGATAAAATCTAATGAATTTTTTATTTCTTGTGAAAGATTTTTGCATTTCATTAAGTAATCTTTTAAATGATCAATTATATTAATAGTATCCTCTTCACAGTGGATACATATTTGATAAGGTGTTTTTTGACTATGCTTGTCTGTGTCAGTAATTTTCATAAATTGTGAATGAACATCTTTAAAAGCAGGTCTTCCATGAGGCATATTTTCTAAATAACTTAATATACATCTAAATTATTATTATTTATATTACTAAATTAAAAATTAATCAATTGATCATACATCTAAATTATTATACTAAATTAAAAATTAATTCAAGTTATTTAATTACATAATAAATAATTTAAATTATGCTTTATATTGATTTAAATCAAAAATCAGTAATTTATATCATCATGATTTAAATTATATGCCATCTCTAGGCATATGTATAGTTATGTTTGTATTACTGTCTTGTTTTGATCTACATCATTAACAAACCTATTTAGGAAGTAAATACTGCTGACTGTTTTGGTAGTTTACATGTCGATCTTTAGGAGGGGGTAAGCTAAATCGCCCACTTTTACAAAATTTCTTCAAAGCAAAGTAAAGGTGAGAGGTAAACCAACTTTGTAGCTTTTGTGAGTTTTTGATTTTTATAGGTGTTCTTTGTAGGTTTTACAGTTGTATAAAACTAATATATTCAACTTTGTTGTTTACTTTATAGAAAACTTTAGCTTTCACTAACTACTTTTTCTATAATTTCAAAGTGCATTTAAACTGTTACTACAAAGCTGCAACTTCCTTTTCAACTCTATTTCAATGTTTAACTATGCATATACAGTACTCTGGAAAAGTTTTTATAAAGTTTAATATATTAACTATATCATTTTTCTGTAGTTTAGCTTTTTGAAAAGTTTGGTTCAAATAATTGTTGAAAAAAGTTTTGGCTTTAATAATTTAATAATTTATTTATAAATAATATTTTTTTTTTTTTTTAAAGAAAGGTCTATCCTCTATCTTTTTTATTAATTAGTAAATTTACATATATAAGATACATGTTGAATAAACTAAGCTAGGAGAGATGGAGATAAGAGCTATTTTACTCTCAACCTATTCTTTGCTAGAATGGTCAGTAGACCTCTAGTCTATGATAAGGTGACTAAGAGAAGATTGTCCATATGTAATGTATTAATCTATTTTTTTATTTAGTAAGGAGGGTAAAATTGGTTTAGTCTTGTTTAATACTGGGGTCTGTAGTGGTGATGGAGTTGGATGAAAGGAGTCATGTTGTATTGCTCTAGATGAGAGCCAAAGTTCTTTATATATTGCAGAGATGATGTTATGATGAATAAGAGGAGCATATTTGAGTTTATGTTTGTTGTTTTCGAAAGGTGCTAGAGTGCTGTTAGTTATAATCCCTAATGGTATTTGTTTATCAATATGATTTGAGGTAAAGGTTCAGATAAAACTATTTATATTGTAACTAGATATTTCTAGATTGTTTGTTGTTTGGTATATTGCATGTCTAATTAGAGTTGAGAAGCGCAAGTGGTTTTAAAGACAATTCAGAAGATGTATAATATCTTCTGGAGCACTATAGCATTTTGGACAAAGGTAATTTGGATGTTTGATAGCATTTCTTCAGTGAAGAAGGAGGTGAGTAGGCAATTCCTTTGATAATAGTTTGATTTTAAAGTTTTTTAGTGCAGACGCAGCTGGGTCAGTTGTTAATGCTAGGGGTTTTTCTTCATATGATATGTATTGTAAGGTTAAGGACCAGTTAATGTTGTTCTGTAGAGTATGCCATTGAGAGATTCACTGTTGAGTAAACCAAGTCATTCTGTTTGTAATTCGTTGTATCTGTTTTATTGTAGTTTTCAGTAAGTATGTGCATAGGTTGCCAAGAAGTTTTGGAATGAACCAATTATGTAGAAATTTTTGTAGTGTAGAATCTAATAGAAAGATATTATTCTGAGTTTCTTGAATTTTAAGTTCTTTGTCGAGAGTAATTGTAAGTATATGGTTATATGTCACTGCTTTAAGTACTAGAAGAAGATATGCATGTTGTTGTTTGTCTAATATCGAGTAGTTGTATAGTTGAACTGACTGCATAAGATTGATTAAGTCAACAAGTGAGGAGTTGTTGATATATATCTTTATATTAGCATAAGGGTATGTAGAAGTAAGTATGAAGGCCAGCAATGTTATTAGAGAATTTAAATGAGAGGGCCATATGTTGGTATAGCAGCCAAAGGAGATATGAAAGTGCTGAAGATGGCATTTTGCTATTATATGAGATTCATTTTCTATGTTTTGTCGAACACTTGTTATATAAAGTGTTATATTTTTCTTATTAAAATTAGCTTTGGTTAATGTATCCCAGAGTAGTATTGGAGGATTATTGAATGCACTAAGTGGTCTGGCTAGGTTAGGCTATATTGTTTTTTGGTTGCGAAGTTGCATTATTGTGGATGTAGCTAGGGCTATAGCCTTTTTGAAATCATCTAAGTCAATGTGAATCTTTTTTTTACAGTTTACTTAAAGATTATAGATTGTTTTGGTTGTGTTGAAGTAGCAGTATTTGGATGAATAAGCTTTATTTTTTAGTATGCAATCCTGACAAGCTGTCAGTGTATTGTCAGATTGTATAATGTAATGTCAAATTTTGAGGTTTTTGTTGAGAGGATTGTATATTTTTCCAAAAATTGTATCTTCTGTAATTATCCAACCTTTTTTTTTAGGTATCCATTTGGTTAGAATATATGGATTTATTTTTGAGAGAGTTAGAGAAGGATTTGTAGAGACAGTTATTAATTCTTGCATTAAACAGAACCAATAAAGACATTGGCCTCGAGAAATCTTTTTAATATTGTGATGGAAGTTATTCCAAGTTAAGAGTTCTGTGTTTGTTATATTTAAAAATTGTTCTATGCTTGTAATGTTGTGGTTATTTAGTTCCCTTTAAGGTAGAAAGCTCTAGGATGATTTACAAGAATTTCATTTATGGATGTTCCTGGAAATGTTTTTGGAAGTGGCCAATTGTCACAATCTCATAAGGTTTGTAATCCCAACATATGTAATGCTATTATCATCTAATATGTTTGTGTATTCATTTGTATAAGTGGAAAGACTGAAAGTTGGAATAGGATAGAAATGTTGTTGAGTGCTGCATCTTGCAGTTGTTGTAGGTGTATTTTTAGGAATGACAAATTGAAATTTGAGTGGTTTAAGTTTTTTTGTAAAGTTGTAACTAATGTTGAAGCCTGGGCTTGAGCTAGGTCAGTTAATGTATAGATATCTGGATTGAATAAGAAGGAGTTAAGAACTCCTTATGCCAATCTTGCTTTGTGTCTTACTAGTTTTGTACAGCTTCGATTGAGAGAATTTAGTTGTAGAGGAAAGAGAAATGATGAGTATAGGCGGTAGGTAAAACATGGAATAATAACACTATTTATAATATAGATTGCTTGCTTTTCTGTTATGTTAGCAAATTGCAATTTTTTTAGGTTGATCTTGACTTCTGCTATTATTTCTTTTTGTACTAGTGTTGGCTTATTGTTGGTTGAAAACCATGCTCCCAGATATTTAAAAGGTGTTCCATTGTTAATTGCAACTAGTTGCTCATTATCGAAGGTTATTGAGGTGTTTGGGTCTAGTGAGTTTGTAATTAAAATGGATTTGGATGGGTTAACTTTTATGTTAGCGAATTTGTAAAATAATGAAGCTGTGTTTAGAATGTTGATAAGAGATATTTTGTTTGATGCAATTCATAAGGAGTCATTCATGTATACCATTACTGAAGTATGTATTTCTTTGCATTTGGGATAGAGATCTTACTAATAAAACCTTGATATTCATTATATATTCTTGATATTAATGGATCATAGTATATTTTCCAGAGTAATAGAACAAGGCAAGGTCTTATCACCACTAATATGAAGAATTTTCTATGATTTACTATTAGAAAGAATTCAAGAAGATCCCAATCTAGGTTATACATTATCAGTATCAGTTCCATATAATTATAATCAAGGCTGCTCTAGGAAGACAGAATGGAAACAAGCAGTAGTAGCATTTGCAGATGACACAACATGGATTGCGAATAGCAAAACACAAATGCAACAAACGATTAAAATTGCAGAAGAGTTTTTTGAAATGAACGATATACAAATTAATGGAAAGAAATCAAAACTAATCATTATAAATTCAAGAGAAGTAAAGAATAATGAAAAGATAAGTATAGGAGGCGAGCAAATTCAAGAAGAGAATGCCAACAAGATTACTAGATTTTTGGGAGTTTGGCTAAATTGCAAACTGAAAGACTCTCTAATTAGATCAAGAGCATAAGAAACAGTACGATCAACAATAATGGTTAGTCCTAACTGCAAGTGTTGGCCTCGGTCGTAGCATATATATATGTAACTATTTTAAATTATTAATAAAGATATAAGCAAGACCTCACCTTAATACCAAAAAAAAAAAAAAAAATCAGAAATATATAAAAAAACTAAAATACAGATAACTCTTTTGATAATTTGTATTAAGCTTAAATTTTTTTTTAAATAATTTTTTAACATATTTATTACTCAAACTAGAAAAACATTTTAAAAATAATAAAAAAAAAACTTTGGTTAAAAGTTATAAAAACTTAAAAACAAAATAAACAACTAGAAACATTTTTTGATTTGATTTTTTGTATATTATACTCAATAATTTTTCTTATTTATTTTAGTATTTTTTTTATTCAAAAATAAAGATTTTAATTTCTCTTTTATAAAGACTAACATTATTTATCACTTCTTTTTTAGAATAATTACATGTTATAACATAATGTAATAAAAATACAATAATTATATATATTGTCTAACATATGATATAATAAAGAATGAAAAAGAATTTAAGTTAAATAATTATATTAAATTAGAAATATATAGTAATTTTTAAATTATATATATAATTTTTATCTTTTTAGTACAGGTTAAAATATAATTAAATTCTTATATCTACAATGTTTCAAATAAATTACAAACAAACTATTAATCTAAAATACAAAACATAAAAAAGAAAACAATACTTGGAGTCTTTGCCTTGAAAATGACCTTATGGGACATAGTAAATCATATGATCCAAACTTGATTTTCAAGACAAAGACCCCACTTTAACTTAATATAAACAATTAAAAAATTTAAATACATTAAAATATTTATACAAATTTATATAAATCTGTTTTAAAATTTTTACTATCTCTTTTACTACCTTTTTCAGAAATTTTTCTAATACAAAACACAATAACTGACTCTATATACCAAAACCAACTTATAAATCTTTACAAAAAATTACTATCTCTCAACTCAACTAACTTATATTTTTATACAGATACTTCTATATTTGATTTATAAATATACAATATCTCTACTGACATTGTCTGAATTTCTGAAAATAACACACAAATCAAATTTAATGCTTTTATAACCTATACATCAAACTTTATATAAGCAGAACTAATAATACATATTCTTTTATTTTTTATCTTATCTACTAACTATCTAATTCATATTTATTTCAATAGTTTATCTACTATACAAACTCTTACAAATTCAATATCTTATAAACATAATTTTTTTTTTTTTTTTTTTTTAACTTTGGCAGCCTTGCCGTAAACCTTTATTAAGATTCTTGTACATATATTATATACATTTT
>CAJVQA010004784.1:0-17084 GCA_910591915.1 Cetraspora pellucida
GTTTAAAATAACAGTCATTAGATTTAATATTATTAATAAGTTTTTTAATTTATTTTATAAAATATAATGTATTAGAAGTGATGATACGGCCTATATATAATTATGTTTGTTAGAATTTTTTTAAGACATCATGTGAGAAAACTTTTTCTAGTAGTTTGAGAAAGTTTTCTTTATTATTGTTGTTTTAACTTGCTGCTGTTTTTCTCTTTATTTTACTTATTTAATTTGTTCTATTCCCTATTGTCTCCTGTTATACACACAGTACACATTGGTTCAAAACTATTATTATTTATTATTAGTATTAGCCTCTAAACTGTATTTTATTTTCAATTCTGTTTGTTTTCAATTCTGTTTGTTTTGATAATGTATGAAAAAGAGTTGCAACCCATTTTTTTTAATCCAGTCTAAATTATTTTGTTTGTATTTTTTTGTTAGGTTGCATAAATTTAGTGCTTTATAAATTCGGTTCAAGATGGTTGAACATTTTTTGAGTAATGATTTTACACTGGTCTTGAAAATTCATCAAAATTTGGTAGAATATTATGCGATTTAAACTTTATGGGTCAGGCTTTGGTCGGGCTTGGACCGGCTCTGAGCCTAGTTTAAAATTAAAACCCGACTCAACCCGTATTTATGGGCTTTTTTTTTAGCGGGCCGGACTCGGGCTTGTAAATATTTTTCGGGTTTGGTTTTGGGCCCAAGCAAGCTCAGCTCAATCCGGCTCATCCCACTCTCTAGCCTGGCACCAAACCTTATTCGTGTTATATTCATTACAATGTCCACACTTTTCGTAGGGCTCTGCAAATGCCCATGCCGGGCACATAGGCACTAGTGCCTCATTCCGTGCCAATACCTATAGTCTCAAAAGTGTCAGGCATTATTATGGACATAGGCACAAATGCCAGGCATTTTTATAGGCATGGCAAATACTATTATAGGCACGGCACAATATGCTATGTAGCAAAAAGGTGCCAGGCACAAGTGCCGGACAGTACCAAACATAATTAATTAATAAATACCAACCTTTTGTGTCCATGCTCATGCTCATACCAAGTTTTTGTACCCGCGCCCATGCCTATGCCAAATTTTTATACTAGTGTTAATACCCATGCCTGAATTTTTGTTGGGCATGGGCACGAGCCCGGGTTGCAGACCCCGAATTTTTCGTATTTAGATTGTCTTTATTAATTACACTAATAATAAATGTTCTTTGTACTCACTAATTGCAGTATGTTAAATGAAAATTAAACTCTGTCCCTAACTTCCCTAAATGAAAATTTCTCATTGTTCTCTAAACGCATATCAGGTCCAGAGAGGTTGCATTTAGGAGGTTTCTCTATAAATATAACGATAATTATTCGGGCGGGTAATTGCGTATAATAATGATAATACATTATAAGAAAGATGATCTATTAATAGGATAGAAAATAATTAAATGTAGAGACGTAGAAAATCGTGAGTATGTCGCATCTGAAATAGCGATTTATTTAAAGCAGCGCCCTGGCTAAAATTATAACTTAATGCATGCATGAAGATCTAATTTCAGGGGCTTAATTTTAGCCAGGCACTACTTTAAATAAATCGCTACCTTAGATGCAACAGGATACCATCAACTTTAAAATCTTGATACATACTTACCCTTCGATGAGACGAATACAAATGATATAAAAATCGTTTAATTTGGACTAATAGATCTCGAGTTACACGAAAGTTTCTCTTTACCGAATTATCGTTATGCATTAAGAGGTAATGTGGTCATGGTCTAGGATCAACATATGATTATGCATACGTTATTGGTTTTTTATCCAATAAGTTAAATTAAAAAAACGGCTGTAATTTGATTATAAAAAGTTATCAGTCAATTTTGTGAATATGCTTTATAAAAAAATACTTTCTCTTTAATAAACCAATTTTATTATAAGAATATGATTATTTTATCAAATTCTAAGTTTGGAACTATTTTCTTTGTTCTTGAAATATTATTACTGTGCCATTTAGTTTCGTCCCAATGGACAAAAATATTAAAACGTAGTAATTTTCCTGAGTATAAAGTTAATTTGAAAGAACCACATCTTTGCGATGATACAGTTCAACAGGTTTATTTATAACTTATTTAGTTAGAATAAATAAATCTTACTTAGAATAATAAATTTTTATTATTTAATACGAAATTTTGGAATTTAGTATTCAGGGTATGTTGATGTTAAAAGCACTAAGCATTTATTCTTTTGGTTTTTCGAATCGAGAAATAAACCTCAAGAAGATCCGATCGTTCTTTGGGTATGTAAATTCAGTAATCTACTGTATATTCATTTGTTAAATCATTAATCGAAAATTTAAATTTATTAAAAATAGCTTAACGGTGGACCAGGGTATGATATTTTTTAAAGCTTTATTTATAACAATATGTTTTCCTCAAAATTTTGATTTAATATCCGCCGAAATTCGGTTGCACACATCATGACGATCCCTGTGTACCAATAATAGCGGCAGCTGTTTTCAACTGTTCTCATAAATTCTGGGTTACGTGAAATCTTCTCGGTTTCTTCCTAACTCTCGGGAAACTACATGCCATCTTCGAACCTTCAGTCCGAGGAGTGACGTAATTCCGAAGAGTTACGGAATGGAATCGAAAAGATTTTGGTTAATGAGCAAATTTTAATTTGTTCCAGAATTCATGAGAACAGCTAGTTATATATTTTGGAACAAAAGAAAAAATTACCAAAGATGGAATTGATAAGATTTTGGTCTCTGACCAGCTCCGTAACTTATTGATTCAGCCACTGAGAAATTTTTCAGTTGTCCCAGATTTATAAAAACAGTCGTAAATCAGTCCTTATAAGGACTGGGACGGCCAGACCGGATCGAAGTATACAAACTTGTATTACAGACATCTGTCAAAAAATTGACTGACTCGATTCGATAAGTTTGTAATGATCATTGCCGAGTCAAACCTTATCAAATAGGTCAGTCAATGTTTTGCCTGATTTATGAAAACAGCTCCAAATTAATAAAAACATGGTATAGATGCAAGGCGTCAACGTGGGAGGCATTGATAAAAGAGATTATAATGCAGACCCGAAAATTTTGAGTTACACAACATCCTGATATTGTTATTTCACCATATATTTTTAATTACATATAATAGACAACCTTCTGTAAGAGGTTTATACTTTGAACTTGGTCCTTGCACTGTTAACCCAGGAGGAAATGATACAACTTTTAATCCTTACTCGTGGACTAGCAACTCTAGTATTATTTTCTTGGATCAAGTATGAAAAGATTTTTGTTATTTTTATATATTATATATTTTCAATCAATAATATAAACTACACAATATAAAATTATTTGATAGCCAGTTAATACAGGATATTCTTATGGTGATAATGTATCTGATACTTTCACTGCTGCAAATGATGTATACGCATTTTTACAAATCTTTTTCCAAGAGTTTTATCAATATGCCAATTTAGATTTCCATATTGCTGGTGAATCGTAAGCATTGTTAATATTTGTTAATACGTTCTATGAAAAAAATAGGGAATAACAAATCATTTGTATTAACAGGTATGCTGGACATTACATACCCACCATAGCCTCAGTTATAAACAAATATAATAATGTTGATGATGCTATAGAGAACCGTATTAATATCAAACTTAAATCTGTCTTGATTGGAAATGGTCTATTCAACGCTTTAGTGCAACATAAATATTTATCTAAAATGGCCTGTGATTCATCTTATGGACCAGTCTTAAATAATTCTGCATGTAATCAGATGAGAAGAGATTATATTAATTGTTCCGAATTGACTGAAAAATGTTTTGATTCAAAAAATTTGACAGATTGTGTAACTGCTGAAAATTGTTTTGATGGAATATATCAACTTTATAAAACTTCTAATAGAAGTATGTATGATATTAGAAAACAATGTGATGGTGATTCGTGCTATCCAGAACTTCAAGACATTGAAAAATATTCTAATCGTGAAGATGTTAAAACTGAGTTGGGTGTTAATCCTTCGGTGGTCTTTCATGTTCGTAACGCCAATGTTAATAAGAACTTCTTTAATTCTGGTGATTGGTAAGCAATTTAAATTAATTAATTAATTTAAATTGATCTAATTTTTCGTTAAAGCTTTGAATATATATATATATATATATGAATATATTCGATGATATATATTTTTAATTTAGGATACTTTTCTTTGACGCATATGTTTCATCGCTCCTGGAAAGCAATATTCGAGTATTAATATACGCTGGTAATTTTATAAATAAGTCTTTTTTTTTTTTAAAAAAAAAAAAAAACTTTCTATATATTATCAAATTATTTTTATAGGCGATGCTGATCTTAGATGTAATTTTTTTGGTAAGCACTTTATTACTAATTTATATAATACATATTTTCATAAAAATGTCTTGAAGACATTGCACGTAACTCTCTTAAGTGATGTGATCTCCATTAATAAGATTTTATTATATTATATCGGGAGTCATAATACATATAGCGAGAAAACTTTATATAGATTATCTCAAGCTTTATTATATCGAAATTTTAATTAATAATAATTTTTTATCTAGGTCTTGACGCGTGGACAAAAGCGCTTAAATGGAGTGGTACAAAAGGTTTTAATAATGCTGATGTTACTCGTTGGATAACGACTATTGGTACTCATTCTGGAGATGTTAGAACATTCAAAGGACTTACATTCCTGAGAATTTTTGGGTCAGGGCATTATGTACCTCATGACCAGCCAATTGCAAGTTTAGATTTCTTTGTTAAATGGATATTCAATAAAGATTTGTAAACACGTTGTTATTATTGAATTCGGGAGAGCTCAGATAATAGGGGCGGTCAGAGATAGTGAACGAACGGGATAATAGTCGATTAAAGAGGGGTGTATGTAAAGATAGGATAATAGATTAGAGTTATAAGAGCGTTAATATCGGTATGCTGATAGTTGATTCAAGGGATGATGTAGATAAATTAATGTAATGATTTTTAAAGTGATGCTTTAAGTGACTTAACGATGTTTAGCTAATAAAGACTGATTTCGAACGTATATGATAATATTCACGATATCAGTGATGAATATAATTGTATGTAAAGATAAATTTAAATGTGAAAACGCGGTCTCGCTAGCAAAATAAGATAAGATATGAGAACAAGGTCTCAATAGTAAAGCAATTCAAGAGTGAGATCAAGGTCTCAATAGAAAAACAGAATAAGGTGAGAACGGAGTCTGAGAAAAACTTTATTAGCAGTAAAAATTCAAGTCCTTAAATAGAAAATCGTATACATCTTTCTTATCTACACACTTTCCTTCATACTATACTCTAATCTGGGTTCCCTCGTGACTACAAAATAGCCACATTCCCTTTTCTATACCTTTCTACTTTCTCTAAAATATCCCATCCGAAACACTCCTTTACCATTTCTTAAACCAACGTCGTATAAGGCGTATAGAATCAGCCGGTGTTTGTAATAAGTGAATGTTTCACATGTGACGATATTGTATGAATTCAAGTTTAATGAATCCGCAGGTCATGGAGTCATTTCGTATCTTGGACATCGAACGATTTATCCTCACGTGTTCTTAGTTGCATAAGATAAATATAGAGAATAATAAGAAAATACAAATAAAGAATAGTGAATATAGTAATAATTATAGAGGCGCAGAAAATTTATACACGTGACGGTAGTAACACCGGTAAATGGCGCAGACTCTCTGGTCTCAATATTTCTAATGTTTTTTTTTATTCATCTCATGGTTTATTTGCTTATCAAAGTGATTTATTAGAAACTAGAATTAGAAGCTTAGCATTTAACTTTTATTCTTTTTTACTATTTTTTTCTTTATTTTGTTTATTTTTTTATTAATTTGGATTTTTCTGCATGTCTACTTGAGTATTAGAGGGTGAAAATCTGTAAGTAAATACGGTAAACTCTATAAATGCACTCTCTATAATGCATTCCGCTCAAAGCGTAGCATAGTGTGATTAAAAAAATTGTTGCACAAGATTAATTCCGAAGCAGAACAGAGTAACTAAATTTGAGTGGTATAAAATAAAATAAAATAAATAAATTTTTCGATCTCAAATGCCCAAATCAGAATTATATCGGATTTTTAACAGTATATATCGTATTTTAAATTTAACTTTTAATTTAGTGGTATATGACGTATTTTAAATTTAAACGATAATTAAATAACATTGATATACAATTCCACACAATAAAACTGATGAATGGATTCAAACATTTATTGCACCATACTATGCAAATTGTTACTAATTACAATATTAACTATGGAGAATTTCCAGGACGCCGTTGGCGTACTTTATTAATTTTATACTTTGAATAATTATACATATATGCTAGGAGGGTTTTATTAACATTTTGCAAATCAATAGACTTGTCAATTAACTCCAAAAATTCATTTGTGATGCTCCGTAACCCAATGGACCTAGTTGTATATAGCTAGTATATAGCATACCATTTGTAATAACTTACTCCGGTAATAACTTGCTCCGATAATAGACATCAACATAGATAATTAATCAATAATACCCATATTATTTTTAATCTCTATACTTTGTTATCGTAAGTTAAGCTCAAGGTAGTTTATAAGAAATTCTCTCAATATAGTGAAGTTTTAAAAAATTTCTATTAATAGAATGGATCACTTCACTATAATGGGAGTAAATTGTATTTTGTATGCTAACATGCTTGGATTTTTTATATTGTTTACGTTATTTCTGTATTTGATTAATCATATTAGTTTGTAAGTGTAAATGGAGATATCTTTGTTATAAGAACGATCCTAGCATGACCACCAAGATAAGTTACCTAGTCTGGTCTGTATTTAAAATTATGATTACCGAATTCTGACGATTTTAATATCGAATACATAACCAAATAAAAAATGACTCAATAAAAAAAAAGCGAAATTCCAAGTTAATAATATTCTAACCTATTAATATAAACAAAAGTGTTTATTGTTACAGAAATACTTTAAACAACTTTGATTTCCTGGTATGAAAAAAGTGTTCAATATAATTCTTTATTTAGGCAGTAAATGTACTTTATTTCTTCCATTCCATGATTTTGGAAGACTTCTATCATTTATCATTTTTTGAATCAATATTTGTTAAACAAAGTTTTTTTGTTTATTATGATCAAAAGACTTTTCAAAATTATGTGTATATTCAATAACCTCTATATGAACAAAGTGAAATTAATATACTGTATATTATACATTGTAAAGAGTCTTATTTATAATTTTCTTGTCCGCTTCAGATATATTATTATATTCATAAATAGTTGAATTCGTATTAAAATAATCAATTGGTATATAATAAGAGAATAATCGAATTCATTGAATCTAAAGAAATAAACATCCATTTTCCAAGGGATCAATAAAAAAAAAACGGCTTATTAAAAAATAAGAACAAAGAAATATGCACTGCTTATTATCTATTGACATTTTTCTGTGTTTTTGATAGTATGTGTATTAAGGTTTCCACTTTTTTAAAGAATTATCATGCCCTGCGTTCCTTGAATTATGCCTCTTTCAACCGTTTAATACAGATCTTTTTATTATTGATTTTTGATATATAGTAAAAAAAATTTCTTTGATATTTAGATATGGAAAAAAGAAATCAAAGTTCTTTTTTTCATATTATTTACGTATTAATATATAATACAGAAATCGTCATATTAATTGTTGAAGCTTCGTACGTAACTGATCTTGGTGGTCATGCTAGGTTCGTGTTTGTTATAAGTGAAGACGGAATTTAAGTAGAGTCGGAGTTTCCTGGTTAAATTAGAGTTATAGTATGGGTGTTAATATGATAAAATCAACCCCAAATCTTGGTCGTTTAAATTCCGTTTCCACTTACAACATATATATAAGATCAAATCTTTTTATGTAAATACAATCAATGTTTGAAATTTTGAACTCAAATACTGTTCTCATGAGAACAATATAATCATAATCGGTGTTCCCAAACTGTTATTTTATGTTCACAGAAAATCGATAAAAAAAAACACTGAATATAATAGGTATTACAGAAAAATGTATTATATAAACCTGTTTGTAAGTAATGCATGTTATTGTTTGTATAGACTAGGATATGGTTAGAGACACTTATAAAGTTTATCTTTTCTCTTTTTTATAGTTAGGGTGAGTGCTAATTACTCTTTTTTATAGTTAGGGTGAGTGCTAATTACTCTTTTTTCATGTTAGGGCTATAGGTAAAGTCTCTTAAAGATTTTTTTTTTTTTACGAACTATACATATTATCTTAATCTCTACTATACATACTTTATTAATTATACAGTCGGCTCCAAAAGTTTATCACGGTTACACAAAAATAATATGCAAAATATTAATAAATACAACTGACTCTTGATATGAAAAAGTCACCGAGTCCAGCTAAAATCCTACTTATATCAAACATTCTTATATTAAAACATAAATTTTTGACTGAAATTGGTAAAAACTTTCTTATGCCAAGAGCTTTTTATATCGAAGGTTTCCTATATCGAGAGTTACATTTATAGTTGTTTCTGTGTAACCGTGATAAACTTTTGGAGCCGACTGTACATACATGTTTGCTATATACTCAAATATAATAATAATCTAAGTAATTATTAATAATTATACGTATTAACAAATAAAATATTTTAAAATAATATCTAATTTAATACAGCTACTTTGCATCTGAAATATAATTATATTGCGATTAGTTATATTCATAACTTCTGGCTTATTATTTTTTTACTGTTCTTAAAAAAATTTTAATAGTGAATACTAATAAATTTATTGTTCTCATGAGAACTCTGAGAACACTAATTCAAACACTGAATAGATCAAATATTTTAAAAAAACCGCATAAAATAATTATATATACCAACTTGTTGTGTATAACTTCTAAATTTTAACATTTTCGAGTCACGAGCACTTTCACCACTTTCACTATATACACTTTTAAAATTTTTACATTTCAACTGATCGATGTGTCAAATAGTTATAATGATCCCGTTTTATATATAATATGTAAATTTAAATAAAGGATTCATTTAAGGTCTTTGGGTACTTTATACTTGGTTTCGCAAAAGTTTAGTACATGATTTATAAATGACTAATTGATGTCGGTTTGTGGTTTATTTTTCTTACTTTAGAAGTTTTTTTTTCTATATTTGATATATGAATGGACAAGCTAAGCATTTTTTGGATCAACTGCGTACTATGCAAGCTGGCCAAGGAGCCTGAATTTTAAAAATTGCCTGCGCAGGCTATACAGTATCCATTCCATAGTTTGATCTCTTTTTTATTTATACATTTCTTATATCAATATCATTCAAAATTAACTCAATTCATGTTTTATGATTCGTATAAATAATTTAAAACAATAATAATTATTTCGATAATTAAGTTGCAAAAGTTTACTGTTCATTTTGTTGGATTAAGTTGCCTTTAAAAAAAAAAATAATGATTAGAAGGTTATAGGTCGGAAATCATGGACTGCGCCCTCGATTGTTGGTTACGTTGGCGCTTTTGTAACTATGACTAATAAAGGCTATTTCAATAGGTTGTTTAATTAAACATCAACCCATTGCTAAGAAATGATTCCTTAAGAACTTAAATAATTTTCAAATAAAAGATGGATGTGCAATGTTTAGGTTAAATAATTAAATTTATAAATTCTAAACGTTAATAAAATATGTAAAAATTTTAACTCAAGTTTTCTTTTAAAAAAAAACAAAGGTTTAAAATAAATAACATTTAGGCAAAGATTGATAAATTCATTCGTTATTTAAAATTCAACAAATAAATTTATACCTTTAAAGCAATTTATCTAAATTTCAATTTACAATGAGTAATAAAATGTTGATTATAAGCATAGTAAGTTTAATAATCAACGGGAGCTTTAACAAAAGCAATAGGTTGACTTGGAAAAGTAACTAATATAACATAAATGACTTAATTAGCTGTAATAAAATAAGTAAATAATGTAATCTTATAAAATTACCTTTAATTGCATCTGATATTTTTTGTATGTTGATAATTTTGCTAGTATACATAAAGTCTGGATGCTTTGGTGTGACAATTGGAAATTCTTTTGCTATTTTATCTGCGTCTAAGAATTGCTTTTTAATTATATTTGTGTTATCTTGATATTTCATGATTTTATTCCATTTTCCAAGTTGCCGAAAAATATCCTCAGCATTAGGCCGTTTTTGTGAATCAGCATCCATGCATTTTTTAGCAAATTTAATATAGAAATCTGGAGTTCCAGGTGCAAATTCTGGACGCAATCCTTCACAAGTTTTTATTACAAAACCAATGTTAAATTCATAACCATCAAAAGGTCTTTGTTCAGTTGACATCTCTGACATAATAACACCAAAACCATAAATATCAGCAGCTTTTGTAAACTTTTGACCTAATAAAACCTCAGGAGCAACATAAGGCATGACACCATAAATACCACCTTTTGAATCGTTTTCATTATATTTTTTAGACAATCCTAAATCTGAGATATAAGATTTCATATTTTCATTAATTCCTTTATGATGTAAAATATTGCCACTGTAAAAGTCTGCATGTATATATCCTGCATCATGTATATTACGTAAATCAATTGAAATATCTCGAAGAAGGTTTAATTTAGTTTCCCAGGTAAGCTCACGAGAATTTTTTCTTAAAAACTTGTGAAGACTTCCATTATCAGCGTATTGAAATACCATTAAGTATTCATTTGTTTCTATATTTTTTGTCAACCCATATATTTTAAGCTTGCTACCCTTAAGTATGCATTTCATATGATTGTCAAACTATATAAGTGTATATAATCAGTTCAATATGCGTTTAATAAAACTGCTAAATAATGCACAATATTGATTAACTTACTTCTTTTAAAAAATCTTGAGGATTGTCATTAGAAGCAAACAATGTCTTAAGTGCAACTGTGCTAAATGGTTTACGTGTTCTCTTATAAAAATTGTTATTGGTATCAGTTTTTTGAAACTTTCGTATACCATCCAACCAGATTGCAGAAAATACAGATCCAAATCCTCCTTCCCCAATTTTTTTAATATTATCCAGTCTATGAAATGGAATCAACTCAATCATACATTTATAATCATAAGTTCTAAGTTGAAACTCTTTCAAACAATTATCAATATCTTTATTTCCACTTGTCCATCCTTGAATTGCTATGTCAGGGTCACATGTCTGACACCACGCTTTCTTCGTGTTATATTCATTACAATGTGCACATTTTCCATAGCTTGAATTCCTGTTGTTATCATTGTATTAGTCATTTCGCTTTATTTTATGTTACTCTTAAATTCAAATGCTCAATTCATGCTTACCGACTAATAAATGCAAATAAAATAAAAAATCAATGAACTTTAGCTTATTTTAAATACTTAGATTAATAAATGTTCTTTATACTCACTCACTGTGAATTAAATAATTAATATTCATGGGCTTAAATAAATACTTAGATTAATAAATGTTCTTTATACTTACTTACTGCAATATGTTAAATGTAAATATTCATGAATTCGAATAACTTATTTTAAATACTTAATAAATGTTCTTTATACTCACTCACTACAATTTATTAAATGAAATTAAATAATAAATATTCATGAATTGAATTGCTTATTTTAAGTACTTGTATTAATAAATATTCTTTATACTTACAAACTGCATAAATTAAAAGTAAATTTCTATAAACTTGAATAGCTTATTTTAAATATTTAGCCTAATAAATATTATTTATACTCACCAACTAAAATAAAATTCAAATTGTAAATATTTATGAACTTGAATATTTTATTTTAAATTCTAAGATTAACACATGTTCTTTATACTTACTTGCTGCAATATGTTAAATACAATTAAATAGTAAATATTTATAAACTGAAATAACTTATTTTAAATACTTAAGATTAATAAATCTTCTTTATTCTTACTATCTGCAATATATTAAATAAAATTAAAAAGTAAACATTTATAAACTTAAATAGCTTGTTTAAAATATTTAAATTAATAAACGCTTTTTATACTTACAGACTAAAATAAAATTAAAATAAATATTTATAAACTTTAATAGCTTATTTTAAAAACTTGGATTAAATAAATGTTCTTTATACTCACTCACTGTAATATATTAAATGGCAAATATTCATGAACTTTAATAGCTTATCTTAAATATTTAGATTAATAAATGTTTTTTATACTTACAGACTAAAATGCAATAAATAGTAAATATTCATGAACTTGGATAACTTATTTAGATACAAATACCGTAAATGTTTTTTATACTCACGGACTGAACCGAAATTAAAAGGTAAATATCCGTGAACTTGAATCTTTTTAAATATTTAGATTAATAAATATTATACTCACACACTGCAATATATAAAATAAAATTAGTATATATTTATAAACTTAATAATAAATGTGCTTTATACTCACGAACTGCAGTATAATAAATAAAATTAAATGGTAAATATTCATGAAGTTGAATGGCTTATTTTTAAATATTTAGATAATAAATGTTTTTTATACTCACAGACTAAAATAAAATTAAATAGTAAATATTTATAGATTTGGTTTATTTTTATGTTCAGAATTTTTACTATAAATATTCTTCATACTTGCTGCAATAAGTTATATGAAATTAAATAGTAAACATTTATAAACTTGAATAGTCTATTTTAAATACTTAGTCTAATAAATCTTCTTTATACTCACTAACTACAATATAATAAATGAAATTAAATAGTAAATATTTATAAACTTGAATAGTTCTTTTAAATACATGGCTTAAAAAAATTTTTTTATACTTACGGACTTGACCAAAGTGAAAAAATTATTTGAATTAGATTATTTAAAAATAAATAATTATAAGCAATTGACATTTATATTTAATATAATTATTGCTTACTCTCTAAAAAAGATTGGGCAAAATCTCTAATTTTAAAATGTAAAAATTCAAATATATTAATAAATCTTAACAAAAAACTTACTTTTTAATCCACTCTTTGAATTGGTCATAACTCTTTTCCACACCAATTCCATATCTGTAGCAAATGGCGGTTTTAAAAATTCCCATAGAATTACTTGCCTTAGATGACTTCAAATAATGTTCAAATGCTTTATGCTTATCGATTTCAACACCAATTCCTAAATAATAACAATAACCAACTTGATATATTCCATTAGAATTATTCATTTCTGCAGATCTTAAATAATGAACGAATGCCTGATTCTTATTCTTTTCCACTCCAATTCCATGTTCGTAACAATAACCAATCCAGATTATACTATCTGAATCATTCTTATCGGTTGACCTTTGACAGTCAACAATATCCGGTTGATTAAATGCATGGATTACTTGAATAATTTCTTCTGATAATTTATTGTCTTCCGTATTTGACATTTTAAATACAAGAAATTATAATATAACTTTGTCAAGAATGTTAAATGTTAATTGTAATACTTTTAGCGAATAACTTGTTCTAAATCTATGTTAAATACTACCTCATGTAGTGCGTAGTTGCAGGTGAAACTGGTGAAAATTTGATTTTACTTATTTGTGATGGTAAAACAACCCAAAAAAGGAAGTTTGATTTTGTAAATAAACAAAGTACGTAAAAAACACAAATTTAAGGTTAGAACGTTGAAATTAGAAGCTATAACCATAGAATATTGTCTTATTATATGTAAAATTTCGTTTCCGACGTTTTTAATTAGTGTACCAAGACCGAATTAAACACTAGTTTTTTTAGTATTTCGCCTTTCTTCTTTTACACGTGTTTGGAACGATCAAAATTTGAACTCATTGATTGGCTTTATTTTTTTTAGGAGTTTGTATTACCGGCACAAATATGTAAGCCGTAATAACCAATGAGAAACTCAAGTTGAAATTATGGTGAAACTCATCACCTTCAACTCTAGTTCGTACGTACGTACATTGTCACTTGTCAGGACACACTGGGCACGACAAGTACATCAAGGTTTTTAAACTTAAAAGAATTGATTATTTTTATTTAAAAACTTTTACAAAAAATCGGATGCAAAGTCATCTTGGTTGGCCGAATTTATTAACATTAACAATGTTATTTCTCATGGGACTTGCCTTCTATTACTATTGTGAGCCCGATTTTTGGGATCACGAGTACCTGAATCGAAGCGACAATCCTTACCCGATCCAAGGTTACGCGGAAAGTACCGGAAATGTTACTTATGTCACTTATGTTACTTTTGCTACTTATGTCACATATTTGTTAAATGAAATATCGGCCTTTTATTAGATTTAGTTAAGATATAGGATGCTCTCAAGCATCTCCCTCAATATTGTTGGGTTCGGATGATTGCTCCACAATCCAATATCTCGCGTAACGTACGATAGGTAACCTTTTCGAAAGAGGGTGTTAGATTTGGTTGGTGGGTGATTAAGGCTTTCGGTTACTTTGGTTCAGCGAATACAAGTAGGGTAAGTCACGTGAACAAGAACTTGCATGAACGACGATGTTAAGAGGGTTGTCAGGGTTTATGCCGGGTATAGTGTTAGGGTTTTATTATGAATGATTACAATGTATTGGGACTTGTTCATTACTAAAACAAATGAGGCATACTGCTCCTAAGGGCCATTTCGGCCTTTATTTATAATATAAAATTCGTCACTTACAAATGCAACTTATCTATTAAAACTAATTAAACTATTTACATGTTTATTTAATATCCATTATTTCCTCCTTTTATTTCTTATCTACCCCTTTGGATCTGAAATACTGTTTCTGATCTTAAATGTAACTTATTACACTTATTACATTTATTGCATTTATTGTACTTATTGCATTTTATGCATTTTTCATGTGATTAGTCATGATATTTGGTATCAAAATATGATCACATAGTAAACAAGATCATGCACAAGCACTATAATTAATTGAGGTAACTAGGCACTTGAGTTGCATAAAGGGAGTTAGTGATGAGTATGTTGCATTATAAAAATATTACTAGTATATAGTGTATGTATATTAGAATTTCATAGTTTGGATATTGTTTTAGAATAGATTATAGAATTATCAGCACAATTAAACTCCAATTGTCAATTAATATGTTTTTTTTTGTATTAGAATGAAAGTTATATTAGAAATATAGTATAATGAAGTGTATAGTTTAACTCAAGTTTTGCATTTGTTCACAAAATCTTGAATTTGATTGAATGCAGTAATCAACAGATTTTTATGACACAAGATACATTCTGTTAATTTATGAAAATATATAGAAGAAAACATACCTGATTCAGAGTAAATACAACACATAGTGTAATCAATTAAAATGAAAATAAATAATTTTAGTTTTAATTAATCATACTATATGTGGAATTCATTTTGAATTAGGTATATTCCTTTCTGTTATAAAAATAGGCTATATAAAAATCATAAATGTAGTTATTATAATAAATTTCATATAAAAAATAAAATCATATACTAATACTATAATACATAATTGTGTGAATTATATACTAGTTATTCATTTAAGACCTACTTTAGATCTAGTTATTATACAAAAAATATAATCAGACTTTTATATCAAATAAAATATGCAAATTCAGATTATTCAAATAGTTTAAAAGATATATAATTTGTTATTTTGATAAAAAAAAATTTCTGATTTTTGAACTCAAGTATATTTACTATTACAGTTTTAGGATACTCTCATTAACTCTAGTCCACATTCATATAATAATTAACATAATACTGTTTTTTTAGTACAACTCATATTAGCATATTTTAATAATTTTTAAAAGTTTTGTGTTTATTCTTTCATCCTAATTCAATTTTGATAATACAAATATGTATCATTAATATCTTATTTGTGCATTCTTTTATTATTATAAATATTAATATGAATAATGTTATTAGAACATTTGATAGAGCAAAAAATAAGTGCACTAATAGATTATTAATATATTTTTAATTTTATTGCAACTTGACAAAGTCACAGAACTATCTTATAAATAATTAGTTTAATTGGTTATAACAATCACTTGAATATATGAAATTATATAATTATTAAAGATCAGCTTACTTAATTATATATACAAGTTGCTATATCTAAAATCTGTCTATAAGTTCTTTATTTAAACACTCTAGTTTTGGTATTTATTATTTATCTTTTCTACTAATAATCCTAATTAAAGTTAATATACATATCTATTAATAAGATTAAATCAGATTAATGTTAATAATAATTACTTTATATTAATTAAGATAATATATTGTATAATAATTTTAATAATATATATTAATAAAATATAATAATTAAATAATAAATATAATATTAAACAATATGCTAATAGTCATTAGGAATTTTAATATAAGAAGTAATCAAACAATAAAGAAATATAAATTTTTTTATTAAAATTTATAACAAGAAGGAAATCAATTCTTTTTATATCTTTTATAACTAATAAATCAAAGTTTAAAGTTTTATATAAAGTGTAAAAAAGCAATATTTTTATGCTTTAGAATATATATAAACTTACAATAATTGTAAGTATTTATTTCTAATTTTAAGTCTATTTTTTATATTTTTTTCTAAACTCTGCTTATATTTCTAACTTTAACCTGACTGATCTATTTCATTTTAAGTTAATTTTAAGAATATCTTACTAAGCTTTAGTTTCTATTTAAACTTTACTTTATATAAAATAAATAAATAAAAGAAGCATATATATAAAAATAAATAAGAATAATAAATAAAATAAATATTAGATTATATTTATAATTCTAAACTTTACTCTGCATTTAATCTTACAATATTTTAATAGCTTATTGTTTATTTTTTCCTATTATTACATCTTTACTATGCAATTAAAATTCTATAAAAAATTATAATAACAATAATAGATTTTGAATAAAAAGTTTTTATACTAATTAGATAATGTTAACTTGTAGTTTTTTCTTTAACTATAGTGATATCAGAAGCTGCTCAACTATAGTATGATGACTATAACTTGACAGGTTCTATCCAAAAGTCTACACAAGACT
>CAJVQA010004785.1:0-17084 GCA_910591915.1 Cetraspora pellucida
AGTTGAAAAAAGATAAACAGCTATAATATGCAGTTTTGTTTCACTTTTGAAAAAAAGATCCAGAGCAACTGCTCTACCAGGATGTGTTTAGCAGTTATATATATGAGGTTGTAAGTATTTATGAATCATAATAGCAGCACCTTCAGCTGAATTGTCTAAATTAGCCCAGAAGTATGTAAATAGATTATTATTATAAAAATAAAGGTTATTGTTATTAGCAAGTTTAGTTTCAGTAATACAAGCAATGTCAATATTGTTGTAAAGACAATAGTTTTGTTATACTTCTCTTTTAGTTATAATGTTAAAACTTCTAATATTATATATAGTGATTTTGAGATATAAATTACATATATTCTGTGTAAGTAAATCTGATAAGGTAGAATTAGGATTAGAAGAGTGTAATTTGAGAGAAAGGTTGTAAAACTTAGAAAGGAGATAAGAGGAAATAATGATGTGGTTAGATAGAAGTAAGTCATTAGAAAGATATATATAAGTTTCACTATAATTAATATTAACAGAGAATGTAATGCTAGTAACAGTTTAGTTAAAGTTATATTTGTCGATATGTTGTATAAGGGTTTGAATAGTTTGGTTGCAAGAAAGAAAAGGAATATTGTAATAGGAAAGAAATTTGTTATAACATATTTCAAGATCATATGAGACTAAAAATATTAAAAATGATCTTGTGAAATTGTTTTTTACAGGTTGATCACCATATGCTTGGCTCTCACAACTATGCAAAATACCATAGTCTGCCCTGTGTGTTGGGTCTGCCATCATTATTCTGGCCTTTCACATAACTCTGAATTTTATATATATTTGATATATTGAATAATTGAAATGTTTTCATATGCATTTTGATTATTCTAAATCAATCAAACTCTGAGTAGTTATTTTTAATCATGTTTAAATGAATTAAATAATACTATTTCATTTTATTTACATTTTGTTTAATCAAACAAATTGATCGTTAGTTTGTTTTATACTATTTGATCATTTTCAAATAATTGTTAAACCAGATTTCTGAATTAAAAGTGAATAAATGTATTTATAAGTTACCATCTTCCTTATTAGCTATTTAGAGTTTTTGTAATTAATATTTTGTTAAAAAATAGACTAAAAATTTTGAACCAAATTACTTATCTGATTATTGAAATATTAAAATTGCTCTCAAGTTAAAATAAATTCTATCAATTAGATCAAAACTTCAAAACTACATAATTTTCTATAATAAATCACACTTAAAATAATGCCTACCTGTAGTACTGTGCAAGTGTTCTATCTTTTGATGCATTTTTATTTAAGAATAAATATTATAATACTTGTAACTGCTGTAAAATTTTAAGAGCTAAAAAGAGGAATGTCAAAAAAAATAAATCACTTTATGATTTTGATCTTGAACAAGTGTTTATTGAAATAATTTTTATCCAAGAAATTAGTAATTATATCATCAATGCAATCAATAATCTTAATGATCATGCTGAACTTTCTTTTATCTTTTGTGTTTGACTCAATGAGGCAACTATTAAAAATATTAATGCAGATATTAGAATTATAATCAAATTAATTATTAACAAAATAGAAGAAGGTAATAACTATAACTAAATATATGTTAATTTTAATTATACAATATAAATTTTTGCTTAAATGTGTGTATTTGCATATATGCTTATTGGTCAAATCTAAATAATTATAGAGTTATTCAATAAAATAGTTCAAAGTTCAAAAAAAATAATTCTACAACAAATTTATACTAAAATCAATAAATTTTATCTAAGTATTATAAAGTATTATTAATCATATAATAATTAATTGCATTTGCTAATAAAGTTACAACTACACCAAACCTCTCAGCTCATCATTTTAATGTTGAAAATGCTTATTTTATATGTTTTTAAAGTTTTGAACTTGAGTGTGAATTCAAGAATTCGAGTTATAAAGAACCTTCTATTATAACTGTAATAGTAAAATATTAATTAAAATTAATATTCTAGCAACAGAGTCAAAAATAATTTTAAAATACAAATTTCTTCATAAAAGACCTGTTAATTTTATAATGTTATTTAAAATAAAAAAAAAAATTAATAAAAATTTGGACTTAAATTCTGTAGAATTGTGAAAATATCTTCATAAAAAGTTTAACTTATTTAATGTTACATCGAAGCAGATTTATTATTAATAGTTGTATTATATATAACAGTTCTATAGAAATAATAAAAATTATATTGTTTTAGCATATAAGTTTTTTAACCAACAACAAGAAAATGAATATGAATTATGCTAGCAGCTTAAAACTAATAATATAACAGCCATTGGCTTTACAACTAAACTGCTTAACCAAAAACTGCCTAACTAGTTAAATTATTCAAAAATATATTGTGATGCTATCTATAAGACTTCTAAGAAAAAATTTGAACTTTATAACATTGTTGATAATGTCAAAGATGCTAGTTTTCTCTTGACATCTTTAATTTTAGATATATTAAAAGCTCAAAAAAATGAAAATCAGGAAGAGTTATGAACCAATGCACTAGTAGGCTTTTTTTATTCTCTTTATGATAAAGACCTAAACTCAACTTATTTTTATATAGATAAAAACTTTGTTGAAATAATACTGCAAAAAATATGTGACTTACAAGTAACATACAACTTTGTTAATAGCATATTAACAAAGCTTTTAAAGAAAAATTAAAAAGTCAAAAAAATTGAACAGTTAAACTATAATTATAAGAAAGTTATAAAAGAAAAATTTACTTTCATAAATTTTTTTTATACCTGATTTGCAGTATACAAATAGTGAATACTACATAGTTTGCCCTCTGCTCTTTATAGAACTGTTGTTGAAATGATTAAAAACTATTTCAATATGCATTCTAAAATACCTACTAATAATGGTTAATTTCTTTCTTCTAAAGAAATAAGAACAAAAGTGGGTTTTGAAATATATGAATTTTGTATTACAAATAGTCTAGTATTGTTATAGATCTATTTATAATCTTCTTGGTATAAATCAACATGATAGTATTTGTAAGCATATTTTTCAAGAACAACTATACTATTTGGCAAAACTAATATAATAATTAAGACACATTAGAGAGTTCTAAAACATTGTTACTTTTACCAATTTAACTGCCTATAACTTGACTATCTAATATGAATTATTTGCATATATGTTATACTTGATTAAGCTAATTGTTTTCAATAATTATTAACTAGCAAAATAATACTATTATAGTTCAAAGAATTTAAGAAAGAATAAAGAAATCTTCTTATCAAGCCAGTTAATACAACAGAAAGTCAATATTTTATTAATTTATAATGTTAAATTTGTAGCTGTTCATCATTCTTTCAAAGCCACTTTCTCATATGCAAGCATTTAATTCACAAAGCATTAGAAAAATCAGAATCTTAAGGTATTTGACTAATTTATTTAAATTTTAAATGACAAACCAACTATTCTTTTTTAATTTGAGACTAAAAAGAATTACAAAATATATCTAAAGTGTAAAAGCTTTTAAAATATATAATGAGTTTAATATATTCAATCAAAACTATACAAATAAAAATAAAGAAGGTATTACTGAAAGATGTTAAAAGATAGAATCAAAAATAGCAGTATTGCAATATTTAGTTGATCATATTAATAAAGAATTAAATACAAATAATTTTCAGCATATAGAAGCTATTATTAACAATTTAGACTATGCTTTTACAATTATTTCAGATATTGAAAAAGTAAAGAACCAAAGAGTGTGACATATAACTTGGTGTAATTCAAAATCTTAAACATTATTTCTAAATTAAATAATATAAACTTTTAGTACTATTATTAATATTAAACAAAGTTTATTACTATAATAATGATAAAGTTTTGTCTTAATTAAAATATAATGCTTTATTTTGAACAATTATATCTGCAAAACTATTGTCTTCAAATCCAGATCTTTAACTTTGCAAATAAGAAATAAAAGTTTCATAAATATTTTTTTACTAGTAATAATAAAATACTGTAGCAAACTTTAACTTATTTGTTTTAAAAAAATATATGAAGTAAAACTAAAATTTGAATACTGTTTTAGAATTTTTATTTTATAATGATAGTAATAATAATATAATCAAAGTGTTATTAGCATTTTTGTTACAAAAAAAGTACAACATATCAAATGTATAATACAAATCAGGAATGTTTGATCCTCAAATCATTGAATCAGAATGCACATGACAGTAAAATCAATTCTATGTCCTGTCAAAATTGATAGCTGATACTTAAACATTAAATATTTATAAGACATCAGATTTGACAGATAAAATAAACAGATTTAATTAACTCAAATTAGCTTTTGTGTATTAAATTATAATATAAGAAATAAATCCAACTAATTATATTTGTTTATAGCTATATAGCTAATAGATTATTAGTATTTCAAAACTGATAATCTGTCAAAACTGATACAAAAGCTTGCCATCATATATATCAGTTTAGACAGATTATACTATAGTACAAATTTTTACAAACAAATAAAATTTCAGCATGTTATATGACTAATCAAATAATTTGAACTAAAAATTACTTTGATATATAATTAATCAAAAATTTTACTCTAATTTTTTTTGTTATACTATGTAGTAATATAGTAGCACAAATAGAATGTAATAACTCTAATGTATTAATCTGGTATTAATTAAATAAAGTATTATAATTGGCATTATAAAAAAAAAAAAAAAATTTATATTACAGTATCTATTTCCAATAATTAAATTAAGATACCTATAATAGTAGTTATACTAATATAACTGACAGATTTTGATGAATTTATATAATTAGTTACATAAAAGAATGCAAACCAATATCAGGTAATGCAAACTTTAGATAAGTTCTTATAATTATGTAAATCTATTGAAATTAAAAAACAAGAAGTCTATTTGAAAAGATCTAAATAGAGAAATAATACAAATCTTTAATAATACTATTGTAAAGACTAAACTAAGAAAACAGATACCAATATCAAAATACTCAAACTGATAAGTACCTTCAGATTAGGAATCTTTGAGATACTACCAACTATATTACTAGAATAAACTAGAAAAAAAAATATCAAACTAATCTAATATATCAATAGATTAGTTGTAATTCTATACAAGATATCTGGATTAGAAGTCTAAAGAACAAACAAAAAAAAATATATTAAAATATTAAAAATATACTGTGAAGTAAATGTTGAAGTTCAAGTAAACTTTACAAGAATATAGTAGATAAATAATATAACTCTAACTATAAGTATTGATTCTGTCATAATAATACTAGATCAACTATAAAAATAGATAAAGAAGGTTTTAAAAAATTTATCTCAAAGATAAAATAATTCTAAAATTGAGATGATAATCTGAACATGACCTAGTAATATTAACACAGATGCAATTCAAAGGGTTTAAAATAGAACATCTAAACAGAGATGTTAAATACAACAATTGATAAGGAACCTTTAGGTGAATTTTTTAAATAGGTAATATAGAAAAGTTACATATGTAACCAATTATACACTCTTCCTGTAATGGTTTATAGAATAACATTACCAAAAAAATCATTAATAAAAATCAAAAAACTAAAAAGGTCACCTTAACATCAAAAAAAAAAATTTAATTTAAAAAAATTTAATAATATTATAACTTTTTGCAAGCAAATTTGCTTGCAAACTCCTAACAAACGTGGGATAGAATATTTTTTGAATCCTCGTGAATCCCACACCTTTTTTTTTTTGCAATCTGATTGACCGATTTACTAAAATTCCAGATACAATTGGTTGATAATCACGTGTAACTATGTCGGTCGTTCCTGCTCTCATATCGGAATCATTTTGACAATCTTGGATTTACTTATTTGCGCCGTGATACAATCCCAATATTATTTTTTTTATTTGCATAAATATCGCGTGAGAGTCACGGCGTTAGGGTTAGGATTTGGATAAGTCTTTATTAGAACGTAAAAGAGTGGTTTCTTATGTAGAATTTTGGGTAAGCGGTTATTTTTTGACACCAGCTGTTACACCTGATCTTGCGATCTACATAAGACAATTTCCTTATTTGGGTTCGTATCGCTGGCGCAAATAAGTGTACGCGTACGAACAGGAGGGTGTCAACATATAAAAAAATCATTTTACAATACCAGATCATTCCGCTAGTACATGTTATGGTTATAATCCCACACCATTTTATTATAATAAAAAGGGTATGGGATTATAATCATAACATGTACTAGCGGAATGATCTGGTATTGTAAAATGATTTTTTTATATGTTGCACACCGGGTGAAGAATCAGTCGTGTAACATCGACGGTTCCTCCTGTTACGCGTACGCGATCACTTTAACGTTAATGAGCTTCTAACTTTATAAATAGGTAACAGCAATGTAGCTATGTATCGAAATGAAGATACATCGCATGGACCCACAAGATCCTAATTCTTTTCGTCATAAATTTTGTTTTGTCAATGGAATTACTTATCGTAAGATTTTTATATTATTTTCATACTATTTATACATCTTTCTTTTAATAATACTAAATTCTTGTTAAACAATGACAAAAAACAGATTATGTAGACGAGGGAGAATAAAATAATGATGTTATAATATTATGTCATGGGTTCCCAGACTTGTAAGTTGAACGTGATACTGAAAAAAGACATAGCTATCTTTAATTTAATTTTAATATTTTTTTAGTTGGTATGGCTGGCGTTATCAAATTCCTTTCCTAGTATCTAAGGGTTTTAGAGTAATTGCACCTGACCTTCGAGGATACGATCAAACTGAATGTATTGCAAGTTAATACTTAAGAATTTTCAGCAATTTTTATAATTCTTATGCGTAATTCATGCTTATTAGGAAGCGCCCTGATGCCCACCTAACAGTCTTCATCAATATGGTTTTAAGAATATTTGCAAGGATCTTAAAGAAATAATGGATCAACTTAAGATTAAAAAGGCAATTTTTATTGGACATGATTGGTAAATTATATATATATAAGACATATATACATTATTATGAATTACTACATATTATGCTTTAATAATAGTTATTTGGATTATGCAACTGAGAATTTGAATTCTTTACATTAAATACAAGGGGTGCTTTTGTAGTTTGGAGAATGTGTATTTATTATTCCGAACGAGTCCGTGCTGTAGCTAGGTAAATACATGGCTCAATTACTAACCTAAAGTTTGTCACATATATTAAAAATCATTAATGTTGCAGCCTTTGTATTCCTTACATTCCACCTAACGACACGTATCTCAGTAATGAGGCGTTTGCCGAAATTTATCCACAGTTTGAGTATATGGTTTATCTTTCTCACCCAAAAGCCGAAATTGAGTTAGATGGCAATGTTAGTAAATTGATGATTTTTATATGTAAATTATATTATTGACTGTTAATACCAAATCTTTTTTTGAAAAAAATGATAAATAAGCCAGAAGCATTTTTAAAAGCCGTTTATCGTACTTCGAAACCAGATGACTCGCGTAAAATTTATGATGGAAATTCTATGACAGAACAGCTATTGAAGGCATAGAACGAAGTCTCTTGATCAGTCAAAAGATAAAAATATTATTGTAGCACTCATCTATTGCTTAAAAATAAAAAATAATTATATCATCATAATTTAAATATAATCGATTTAAAGGAATTGGATTACTATGTTTCACAATACCAAATTCATGGGTTTCACGGAGGTTTGAATTGGTATAAGACTAAAAAGATCAACTTTCAAGATGAAAAGGGTGAGCCTGATTAATGAATATCTCTTAGGATAAATGATTAACAGGATATATAATTCATATTATATTTCTTTAGGTGTTAGGAAGCAAATAGATCTTCAAGCTCTCATGGCAAGTTGATCTTAAATATCTGAATACATTGACTATATATATTAATTATAAAATTATTTTAGATTACTGCTGGTAAAGACGTTGATTCCCTCTGTGACATGGCCCAAAATATGCATATTTATTGCAAGAATTTGACAAAAAAAGTATCTTATTACTTATAGTACTTCTAGTAACTTATTAAATTTTTAAACATGAAATCTCAAAATTTTAATTCATTTCCAAATAATAAGCATATTGAAGAAACAGGATATTGGATGATGGTAGAACAAACCAATCAGTTTCATGAATATTTAGGGGAATATCTAGAAAATTTAAAGAAGATTGAAGAGACGTCACAAGTGAATTGAGATCCCGGAAAAATACTTCAGAGTAATTCAAATTATAAATTGTAAATATTTCAACTTTTTTTAAATTAATCTGTCAATGAATTTCATTTTCAATAATTAATTTAATATTAGACGAGTTAGAATGGTCCGATGGAAACAGTTTCTTGGTTTTCTAATAATATATTTTATCACAGAGATATTTAACTAATTTGAATGTATAAATTAGGATTTATTGATTTTATAAGTAATTAAAAGCATAATTTTAGTATAAAGCTACTGCAACATCTCAATCAAATACCTGGTATTTTTTATCTAAGATATATAAGATAATTTGGACATAGTTATATGATTAGTTAAATACAATATAATATCTGATAAAAATCTTATAGTGCCTGGATCTTTTATAAGTAAGTTCATATGATATAGATTGTCATGTAATCTGATAGATCCGTTTAATTCAGGTTGGTTATTCAGTTGTAATATTTATCATACTTGATAATTCTTTATGTAAAAAACGTTTAAGTATAAAAATTTGTGTCCATTTACCAGTATATGAACTTTTTCTTTAAATTTATTTTCAATCAATAAAGTATCCTGAAAAGTATGGAAACTTCATTATTGAATATTACCTTTCTAATTATTACTTTAATATCGTTAATACTGATTACTTCATGATTGATTATCGTAGAATCAGATTGATAATGATGTGTGATATAGGACGTTATTTTATCAAACTCAACTGCTTATATTTTTTTTCTTGGTGTATTTTAACGAAAATAATATTCTCTTTCACTTAACAATCATTTTCATAATATCTCAAAGCCAGAAAACAGGTAATATTAATTTATGTAATTGCAATATATCTTGATAAAAAAAAAAACTTCCCGTTTGATGATCTGTTGCTAAACGTAGGAACTTGAATTCTGAAAACAACACGATGTCCACGACTATTAGTTATATTGTCTTAATCACAATTATTGGGTTAGTAATTCACAAGCTTCTCTTGACAGATATCGAAGTTCCACTATTCTACCAGAATAGCGAATCAGATAATGAGGATGATAGAGAGAACGAATTATTTTAAAGGTTGTGATAATTCTGAAGGATTACACAAATATTGATTTTTTGAAGACATATTCTTGCTGACTTCATCGAGTTTAATATTGATCGTTAGATACAAATACGTAGTATGAACTTCTGAATGACTTTTCAAATCTGATAAAAAAATTTTGATCTTTATTTAGATAATGAATTAAAAATAATTATTACTATATGAATCTGTCAAGGGAAAACCTTTTTAAATTTTCACTGTACCGGACTTAAAACTCATCTTGTAATTTGTATTATAATTTTTCAAATCCTGGTACGGTAAAAATTTAAAATTGTACTGACATGTTTCCCTTGGCAGTACTAATACATTAAAATTTGTCGCGGAAGATTGATCCATATTCAAGTTTTATGATAATTGTAGAATGATTTAAGGAATATTATAACTTTTAAATAAGATATTAGATATTGACTCGTCGTTAAATGACGAACTAAATGGCAAACATGAGAATAATTACCATTTTGAAAATTTTGACAGCACGAACTACATAATAATGATAATAAAATACTGTATTTAACTGCAAATCGATTTATAAAGATATGACAAGACAAATCGCAGGAAATTCTGATTATTTGTTGATTATTCTACGGTCTTTGAATTTGAAATACTTGATGTTCTGACACTAAAAATGTGCCAGAAATATCTCTAATTACTTTCTCATATGAACTATATTGGTCATAATAATTATTAAATTAATTTTGCTAGCTAATTTTGCTTTTGCCTGCAGGTGGCCTGGCTTGTACACATATGATCAGGGTACGTATTTTGCTAAAATACCCCGTTGATATAGCGATCTATACTAAAAATTTATTCAATTTTGTATATAATTACTGGTTGTTTCTTTTTCGTACGTACGTATTAACGCTAAATTTCTAGACCTCGTATTTTTTGACTTATTTAGATCATGATCTTGTTTAAAATAGGAAAAGATAATTATGTAATCATCATCAAACTGGGATATAAATATTGCTAATTTTAGGGTAACCTTTCAAATGTCATTTATTTTCATCAGTACGTGAGAATGATTTCTGTTTTTCGAACCATTAATTCATCTAGGAAACAATTAATAAATATATTTGGTTCTACTCTTCCATTAAAATTTAATGATGCTTATGATTCTAAACGGTCACGTCAATATAATGTAGTGATTGAAGAATCTTTGAAAGCTAAGCCTGCGCATCCTTTAGAATTCTTGTTTGGTACCTGGAAAGGAAAAGGCAATGGCCATTTCGAAGGAATCAAGGATTTTGTATATGATGAAGAGTTGGATATATCTCCTGATGAAGCGGCAAGAGGGTGGTTGTACTATAAGTATGTTCTTTTATTCTGAGATTTGATGAACTTTAGGTTTTTGCATTTCATTTAGTATAACGAGATATGACTTAATAGACAAAAAACGTGGAATCCCGCGCGAAATAATGCCAATTTTCATAGTGAAATTGGATATATCAGAATGCCAGGAATGACTGACAAAGTCGAATTAGTGTTAGCTCAACCAACCGGTAAATTAATCGTTTATTATGCCGTACCAGACAGCAAAAAACGTCAGATATTTCAAATTTGATAATTATGTAATTTTTATTAGTTAATTTGTATATAACTAATCCTATATCTTAGAGCCTTTTTTTAAGCCTGCTTGATCGCAGGACGCCGGGAGGCGTACAAATCTTTATTAAATCATTTTTTATTAACGTTAAAAGGAGTCTTCTAAATTTGTAAGATCCCCACATTTAAAATTACACGAATTAACTATTTTAGTTAATCCTGATCGGATTCACCGGAGGTGTCCTTATTTCGTATTCATCTTCAGGTCCCATGAGAGTCTGTGGCTGAACTTCAATCGTGATCCCTGGCACGGTTTTTGCGATTGGGACCCGGGAGTGCGACCTCATAGGCAGAAGTTTGTCTGATTGGCTAATAAATTCAATTTAAGTTTACATTGTTCATTACAATTTAGAGTACTTTTTAAAAAAAACCGAAAACTAATCATAATGAAATAAAAAAAGCTGTATAGAAGGTTTCATTAGGGCAGTAGGATTTCATAGCTAAAAATAAGATCTGATTCTCGTCCGTTTAAAAAAGTTAGTATAGTAATAACTTCTCAAAACCCGATAACATCAACCTATTACTAAGCCAATTGTCTTAAACGGACGAGAATTTTTGACTATGGAGTCCTATAGCTTTTATGAAACCTTCTATATAGTTTTTTGACTTTATTATGGTTGGTTTCGTTTTTTTTAAAAAAAAACATTCTAAACTGTACAAATAATGTAAAATTAAATTAAATTTATTAGCCAATCAGACGAACCACTACGCTATCGACCCACGGGTAGAAGCCAAGTTTTAATTACATATAAACTTTAAGTTGAAATAACACTCAGTCTTGTAAAATATATATATATGTTGTGCCTCAGACTAACGCGTGCCTCAGATCACAGCTGACGCACCTCAGATGTAAATTGTTAAGTGAGGTGCGTAACCTATCGATCGGTCAATAAGCACAAAAAAAATTATATGTATAAAAATTATGAAGACTGAACGTGCTGAAAAGCTTAGACAAAAACTTAGGAAGAATATGCCGCGAAAATTTAGGCAAAAAAAAACTATTTGTATAGAGAAAGAATGTATGTATTAATTGGAAATAGAATGTGTGACAAAGAAAAATTCAAAAAGAACAGAGAAATAGACTTAATGTAAAAGAATGTTACTTTTGGTTGTAAATTACCAAATATTCAAGAAGGTGAGACGATTCCAAAGCGATTAAAAATATAGAATACTACTGGAGTTAAGAAAGGCACCAACTACCAGTGAGAAAACGGCGAAGAGATCCAAGAAATCGAGTTCCAAATAAAAGGGTTTCAATTTATTTTACTCTCACAGCTTAGATGACATTACGCACCTCACCTGATGATCTGCATCTGAGGTGCGTCAGCTACGATCTGAGGCAGGCTTTAGTCTGAGGCACAACATATATATATATTCTAACAGAATTGCATCTTAGATTAAAAGCAACAACTATTTAAGACAGATTTTTTTAAAAGTTATTTGTTTGAGTTATTTATATATAAATAGTGAATGTTTTTTGCTGCCCGGTACTGTATTATTGCAAAATATCGTACTAATGATTTATTCGAAATTTAGGGATCGCATCAATTGAAGAAGGCCGATTAAAAGGGAAAACCTTGACCTTAACATCGAAGTGTATTGCTCGTAGTTCTACGTCCAAAGTATGTATTTTCTAAGAATTCACGTTTATAGTAATATGTTGCTTAACAACAATATGATGCATGATTATTATATAGCCGCCTCATGTAACCGAGTTCAGAAGGTAAAAACTTTTCAAATTAGTAATTACCATATGTCAATTATAAATGTTGATTATTTTCTTTAAAAGAACCTGGACAGTAGACCTCAATGACAATGTGTTGACTTATACCTTTGACATGGCAACGTCTGATAAGCCTATGGCTCCGCATCTTTCTGCTATATTATATAAAGTATCCAAATGAGCCTTTGTGTTTTCCTCGATATTTAAAATTTATTGAACTTGATTGGCTGATATCTAATATTTTTTAACATTAATACCGTAATACGTAATAATACGTAATACAAAATAGTAATCTTTAATTAAATATATACAGTACGTATTTAAAAAAAAATCTTATATGCCTACATTAGTTCAAAATACTATCTTTTAAACCGTTTGGCGGGCAAATTTGCTCGCTAAAACGATTGGCAAAATATAAAAAACTTTTTTTCATGAAAATTTTTATTTAATTGGATATAATGACATCCAAAAGTTCAAGCCATATGCTATACCCAATAATTATGGTGTTTCATACTTAAAATAATTCAATAATGGGTATATGTTTATACAATAGTTGTAAAAAATATATTAGTTGTACCAAACATTTGAGTTATATTATCTCTTTTACACGATTTTAAATTAAGTTGGTTATCCTTTAAACTGTCCAGTGTGCAAATTTGAACACTAAAATGTTTTTTGACCAATTACTTTAAATTTTATTAAGCCTTGCTCTTCTATTTTCTAAGCTAAATTAAAAGTGTACCACAAGTTAGTTATCAAATAATTCCTATTTTATGAAATTTTTTCAACAGAATTCTGAAAATTAATTTTTTAATATTGATTGTAATATGTTCAAATTTAATACTAAAAAAGGGTTCTGCATGTAATACTTATAAAAATTCTTCACAATCATTACACACAGATATTTTTTATAATATAACTTCAAGAATTCTTATGAACAATTTTATATAACCAGTTTTTTGAAATAATATAAAGAGATAAGATGACTCAAAAGTATAGATAAAATAGTATACTTTTTTTTAGTCATTGTATAAATTTGTATTTTTGTTTAGGTTATATAAAGTGATCAATACTGTAACTATGAAGTTCATTATATAATTTGAGTTTTTAAAAGTTATTTTAACTAATTAAATTAAAAATTTTATTTTAAAAATTTATTTTAAAAAATTAAATTTTTAGTCAAAAATTTTAGTATATAAATTTGCATACTAAATCTAACAGTTTAAAAATAAATAATTTTTAATTTTAATATTATATTATAAAAAATACTTTTATTTTATAATTGTTTTATATAATTCAAAATTTTTTTTAAGTTAAAGTTTTTGCTTTTAAAAATTAATGTTTTTATTCAAATATTTAAATATAAATGCCTTTAAAAATATTCATACATAAAAGGTTACAACTAGTTACATATGCATTTTTGATATCTAATTTAAGTAGTCTGCTTATATATTACTATACAGGTTCTATACTAAATGTTATACTTGCAAGCCAACTATAAGTTTTGTTTATTTAAACCTTTTGCATATGTAGTCCAACTTATATTATAGTGATATCTTCAAGACTATATTTATCTAAAGTATTTAATGTTTTTAAGATTCTCAAGACTTCTTTATTTTTGATAAAAAACTTATTATAACCTTCTGTATCTTACATACAGCTGATCTAGTTTTATGTAACTTACTATAGTTGTCTAATATTTGTAGTTATAAAAGTTATCTGTTTAACTGCTATATTATACTATTTTTACTTTTGTAAAGTTACTAGAATCTTAGTACTTATCATCACAATGTCTTCTTTATTATTTTTTCTAACTACTACTCAGAACTAACAGGACTTTTTTGATTTTCAATTCAGATAACCTAGTATAATATATATATATATTCTTTTTTTTAATGATTTTAGCAGTCTAATTGGTTATATGCTTTTTTATACATCTTGTTATTCAGTTTATCTGTTTATTTTTTTGAAATATTTCATGAACTTCTATTAGTCTAACTAATTATTAAAAGTTTATACTATTTCTTTACTTAAAAATTTTTAAGTAGGTTTTAATTCTTTAGTTTACTGTACTTGGTAGTTTTATTATAAGTTTGCACTAAAGCCTTATGTAATACTGATTATTAATATTGTATATTAAAATTAGATATTTGTGAGTTCTAAATCAATTTATATCATAACAAAAATTCTAAATAAAACTAAATAATAAAAGAATTTAATTTTTACTTAATATGTTAATTTATAATTAACTCAATCAGTTAATTAATCAATAAATTATTATTATTATAAAACTTGAATATTTATTAATAATTCTTTAACTTGTCTATTAATTTTATAGTTTAGTAAATAATGACTAAGCAACAAAATATTTATTTTTATTTCATAATGTATTTAAAAGTTTGCTGACTAATTATCTTAAAAATAAATTTGCTAATCAATATTATAAAACTTTTATTACACAAGATAAACATAATTTTTGTATTGAAATTTTATAAAATTCATTAAATACAACAATAAGATCAGTAAAAAATCATCATTGGTTTAAAAAAAACCTTTAAATTATAAGATCTTGAAATATTAACATATTTAATATTTCAATTTATTAAATTAGAGTCAAATTTGCCAGTATGTCTTATTGATAAATATATAGTATACTTTGCAATTTATATTAAAGTATTTTAAAACATGTTGGCTTTTCAAAATTATAAGATGCTACAAGTAAAATTTATTTATTTAAGTTTGTTTAAAAAATTTTATTATAATTTATTATAAAAATAAGTTTCTAAACAATACTGTTATATTCTATAATTATTTGTAAAAGAGTTTGTAAATAATTATATAATTTGTACAATATAAAAAAGTTTCTCAAATCCTATTACAACAAAACCTATTATTGCAAATAACTTTCTTAATCAGGTGCAAGATAATTTAATTTTAATAACAAGTCTTCCAGATAGTAATTTTAACTATATATATTATATGCATAACTACTTCATATAATTTTTGTAAGGCTAGACATTAATTAGCAAAAAGCCAATAAAGTAGTTACATTTTATTTTGATATATTTGTGTGCTTTAGTGTTTTTACTATTTTTCAAACTAACAATAAGTATGAGTTTATACCAAAAATAATTCATAAATTAACAAAAATATAGTTTAAAGTTCATATAATTAATAGCATTTCACAAAGTTAAGAACTTATAGAGCATGCAAATAGTATTTTTTAGCATAAATTCTCTAAATAAATAAAGAATATATAGCAAAAGAATTGGATATATGCTATGCTATTTTGTTGATATAAGTATAAAATAGATATTTACTTTTATATTTATAACTATATATATAATATTTTATATTATATTATATATATAAATGCAATAAATATTTAAACAGCTTATTAAATTAAAAATAGTCTATATGCATTAGTGTTTGAGCAAAGCCCATTATAACATTTTGCATTATCAAATAAAATTAAATAACTTAATATTAGTTTTGAGAATAAATTATCTAAAAATTAGTTTGAGCAACTAAAATTATTAAATAATAATAATAATTACTAAAAAATAGTTGAATCACTTTTAGAAGCTATACAACTAAATTTTAATGTAAAAATATTTTGATATTTAATTACTTTATATATATTATTTATTTTATATTTAAATCATCTTACTTAATTTAGAAACAAGAATTTATTAATAATGAGTTAGAAGCACAAGACAATAAGTTGAAAATATAAAATAAATTAAAAACACAAGACAATGAATTAAAAGCATAAAATAATGAATTAGAGACACAAGGTAATAAATTAAAGGCACAAAGTGATAAATTAAAAACACAACAAATTTTAAACAAATTTAAAATACAATTATCTGTAAATGTTAAATTTAAAATACAAGTTTCAAATAATAATTTTAAAGTATATGAAGTTGCAAATAATAAATTAAAAATACAGCAAAAGAAAAACATATTTATATAAATAACAATTTTTAAATTATAATAAAAATTATAATAAACTAATTAAAATTATTATTATATAAGATCTTTGCTAGCAAAATAATCTTATGAGCCATTGTTATACAGGATTTTTATTAAGAAAATTATAGTAAATTGATTTTTAGAAAAAAATTTCAAGGGGTATGGTGACCTAGTGAAGTGGCCAGGTTGTCAACCCTCCAAGTGGTAGGTTGAGTGTTCAAATTCTATCGACACTGAAAATTTGGATAATCACCTATGTAATATTCGTATTATGGCAACTGTTACTAACGATTGGGTTAGAATACCTGTAATGGCGATCACACCAGCATTACTGGCAGGTTATGGGGCATCTGTGTAAGTATGGTGTTACACAGAGGAATGCAAACCGACAAATCAGGCAGTGCAAACACTAGATAAGTCCTTGTGGCTGTGTAAATCTGTTGAAATTGGGTAACAAGAAGTCCATTTG
>CAJVQA010004786.1:0-17082 GCA_910591915.1 Cetraspora pellucida
TTTAGAGTAACTAGCATATTTAGAATAACTAGCATATTTAGCAAATATGTAAATAATATATAAAGCACAAAGCATTTATAAAGAGAAATATAATTCACTTATACTCTAATAAAGCATACACTCTGCCAAATTCATGTTCTCTTTTGTAATAGTATCATTTAATGTTATGCAAACTGACCTGGGATACTCTATGAATAGGGATTTTTAAGTGAGCAATTATTCAAAGTATTACACTATATAATACTTATATTATGACAACTGTTTTTAATGATCAGGTTCAGATATTTGTAATGATAATTATATATAACATGATTGGCAGATTATAAAACATTTGTATAACTGATTAAACAAAGAAATATAAACTGATATTAGATGATACAAACTCTAAATAAGTTGTTGTAATTATATAAATCTATTAAAATCAAAAAACAAAAAGTTCATTCTGGAAAATCTAAGTAGATAAGCTATTTGAATTGGAAATCTGAAGAACAAACAAGAGTATACTAAAGTATTGAAGATATGCTGTAATATAGATATTAAGATTTGAGTAAACTCTACAAAAGCATAGTGATTAAATAATATAACTCTAACTTAAAATATTAGTTCTGCTATAATAATACTAGGTCAGCTATAAAAATAGATATAAAAAACTTTAAAAACATTTATCTTAAGAATAAAATAGTTCTAAAGTTGAGATGATAACTTTGTTATAACCTAGTAATATTAATACAAGTATAGATTAAGAGGATTTAAAATAGAATACTTAAGCAGAGGTATTAAATACAGCAATTGGTAAGGAACCTTTAGGCAAACTTCTTAAATAGATAATACAAAAAGTTACATATGTAGTTAATTGTATACTTTTACTGTAGTGGTTTATAGAAGCATATTACCAAAAAAATTATTAATAAAAATCAAAAGATCAAAGAAGTTACCTTAATACTAAAAAAAAAACCAATCTAAAAATGTATTAAACAATACATAGATTATTGCTTGTTTAAAATTAGTAATGATTATTGTTAGAATAAGCTAAATATTATTATCTTTTATAAAGTTATATAAAATATAAAATAATTTAATATAAAGTGCTTCTGATTTATTATTCATTAGAACATATATAAAAGATAAAATTTGAAATTTATTATTTATACCAATAGGTGCATAAATATTATAAATTTGCAAAAAAATAATAAGAACTATTTTGAAAGTACTATTTATAATCCAATAAGATACTTAAAATAAATAGTATTGCAATAGGTAAACAGTAAGTCTGTTACTTCAACAGTCAAGATCTTATATAACATTATGATAATGGTGGTATAAGGCTTCAAGACATGGATAAGACTTGGTATGTATAAACTTTTACTTTATTTTATTTATTGTACTTTAACTTGGTATTTATTAAGTACTAACTTTTACAAATTTATAACTATAAACTACTATAGGGATTTTAATCTTATTTCCACTAGTTGAAGGTGCCAAGATAAGTATTTTTATTAAACTTCTGCTTTTGTTTTCTACACTTTTTATTTGTACTAACTAATATTATTTTTTTTAGATTTCAATCCTACTTTTCTTACTATTCTGCTTTGTTACAATATTACCATTATAGGTTTTATCTAAACTAGATAAGTACTATATTCTATGTATTTGTATTTTTACTTTATTTTTAATATGTTTTACTAATCTATTCTTTTATTATTTGAATTTTATCACTTTGAAGCATTACTGTCACAGTGTAATGCCTTTTCTAATTTGGACACAACTAACTTGTTTTATGTTTTTTGATGTAAAAGTCCTGATTATGTGTGTTTTGCTGTTTTGAGAATTGATAATGCATGTATGATCTGTAGGTCTTAATTGTTATTTATGCTATATATTGTTATACACAAATTATTACATTTTTCTAAATCATGACAGTATATATAAGTTTTTATAATAAAAAAAGTTTCTATTATTATTAATAATTTTCAAACATTTTATTAAAAATAGGCTACTATTTAAGATTAAACATAATAAGTTTGAAATATTAACCTTATTAAGAGTTTGAAATTGTGATAGCATTTTAGCTATTTTAACATATTCAATTCTTATTAAAAGAGCCTTTTGTATAATATATAAGAAGAAAGATTTTTTGAAATAGGGCTGATATTATTTTAAATTATTTTAAAAAGTGCATCTTGTGTATCTTGAGCTTATTACTTGATACAAGCAACAACTTAAGAAATTTTACTACTACTGATTTAAAGAGTATACTCATATTTATCATTTTTTTAAATAATATAAACCATTTAAAAGAATAGTAATTGCTTGAGTCTTGCAATACTTCAACTCTAACTTTCTTTTCTCATATGCCAGTAATAAGTATTTTTATATGAACAATCTTTTATAAACAAGTAACTATCAATTATTAATTTCTAATGTTCTTTTTGTGATATAACAAGTTGACAAGGTTCATTTATATGTATTATAGCAATAATAAAGGTAAAGATAAAATTAAATTTAGAACAAACTTTGAAGGTATTAAATTTTTTTTTTAACATTATATAAAAATCATATAGTTATAAAAAAAAATGCCAATAACTTGTGTTCTACCAAACCAATTTGAATAATTCTACTACTATTAAAACTGGAATCACTTTTTCTATAATCTTTGTTAGCAACTCAAGAAAGGTTTACTTGATCTAAAAAAACTTTTGATTGTAAGCTAGCTGCATTCCAACCTATAAACACCTTTGATCCTCTTGAAATATTTTCTGCTAATTAAAATTTATTTACTTACCCTCTCTAAATGCATATTTACATTTGATTTCTAAAATATGCATTTATTGAGGTGTAATTGCATTAATTTTATAAATGCATACACACTCTAAATATATATTTATACCGGTTCCCAGAGCATCCACTTAGGGTGCGACTAAAGTTAACATTTCACTATATTTTATATCCGGATGAATCCAGATTTAAATTACTATATTTTAATATAATTTTATGGCATTATATCAATCTGGATATAAATATATCCGAATTGAAGCTAAAAGTTAAGCAAATTAATAATTAAGGCTCTAGCCTATAAGAATGTCGCTGTTTTATTAGACTAGATTACAATGTTTCACAACATTTTACATTGGTAATATATCGGAGGCAAATCCGATTTTTTACTGTTATACTAATAATCCTTTCAAGATGATAATGTTACCGAATGAATGCCTTTTAGAAATATTTAATAATTTTCAAAATAATCATAAAAGTTTATTTTCATGCCTTCTTGTAAATCGTCGATGGTGCAGAATTATTATACCAATATTATGGAGTGAACCTAATAATTATTTCAATGACAAAAGACTTATAAGAATATATCTTTTAGCATTAAATGAAGAAGAACAAGCGCAGTTGATTCCCTTTAAAATTGTTCTTCCAAATTATTCAAAGCCATTATTTGAATATGAAAAATATATTACATCTGTTAGTCCTTATTTGACTCAAGGAGTTTTAAATTGGCTTGAAGATAAGGGATATCTTCTCGAAAACTATAATGATGAACCTGCAAATACTATTAAATGCTCTTTAGTTACAATGTTTCTGCGAGCAAGTAAAAATCTTAAACATTTGTCACTTATTAATAATATTAATAATATTAATAAATCAATATCAACAATCGTACTTCATAAGAACACCACGCTGATTTCTTTAGATCTTAGTTCGAATAAACTTGGATTAGAAGGAGGAAAAGTAATAGCAGATGTACTTTGTAAAAACACCACGTTAACATTTTTAAAACTTTACAATAATAATCTTGGACCAAGAGGAGGAAAAGCATTAGCTGATGCACTTTGCAAGAATAATACACTGACAGTATTAGATCTTAGTAGGAATAACCTTGAATTAGACGGGGTAAAAGCATTAGCGGATGCACTTTGCAAAAATATCACGTTGATTTCTTTGTTTCTTCGTTGGAATGAACTTGGATCAGATGTCGGAAAAGCATTAGCGGATACACTTTGCAAGAATACCACGCTGAAAAATTTAAACCTTTGGAATAATAAACTTGGATCAGAAGGAGGAAAAGCATTAGCATATGCACTTTGCAAGAACACCACTCTAACTTCTTTGAATCTTTGGGATAATAATATTGGATCAGAGGGAGGAAAAGCATTAGCTGATGCACTTTGCAAGAATACCACGCTGACTTCTTTAACTCTTGCCGTTAATAAACTTGGAACAAAAGAAGGAAAAGCACTGGCAAATGCACTTTGCAAGAATACTACGTTAATGGTATTGGATATTCGTTATACTGAAATTGGTTTTAAAATAAAATCAAATAATTCAAATATTGAAATAATGCAATAAAACTTGTACCACTAAAATTCTATTGTATAAAAAATTCATGTAACAATATTCTAATAAAAGACAAATTTCTATCATGCTATATTTGTAGAAATGAATTTATTTTGCTTTGATTAAATTTAATCGGTTGTATTCTGCTTTGCTTTAGTGTAGTAGCATTAAAAACCCTTAGCGAAATTACATATGCGTTACACATATATCCTAGTAATGATAAGGTCCTTAAAGTTTTTTTTCTTCTTAATTTATATGTAATTGTAATTAAACGAAGTTGAAAAACATTTGGGAAAATATAGTTCGTTACAAACCAATAATGAAATAAAAGATAGATATCGAACGGTAACCACCACTGTAAGCAACAAGCGATACAACAAAATAAAGAATAGTATACTATGCAAGTGATTAGTGAAGTATGAAGCAACAAGGAAATCATTAAATAAAGAAGAGCAGACAATTAAGCTCCAATAAATAGTAAATCAATTATTTGACATAGAAAAAACGAGAGTATTACAATAACTAATTAAAATGTAAACAATATAGCAGTCAAAATATTATCTTATTTTTCAAATGGGCAATTTCTATTTGAATACTAGTGTGTAAAACACTGGTATATTGAAATCTCAAATAATCCAGCAGTTTTTGGAGCTCTAGCAAAAAACGTTTCTCGTAAAACTTTAGTATAAACTAACCTTACACTAACTTTAAATCAAATTTAAGTTTTTTTTATATTTGCAGTGACCTTTCGCCTTAGGCTTGATTACAGAAGACCTTATTTGGTTAGTTAGAGTACTTTTTTTATGGGTCATGTCTAGCCTTTGCACTATTCACATTTTGGCTTAGGGTTACTTTGCTCTCAGAAATAAATTGGTTAGAGCCATTTATATTCCACATTTCATAGAGTAAATAGTACCAATCATACCTATTTATATTATAAGTTGCATCAATAAGTGTAATTAGCTGTAATACTGAAGTTTTTTTAATTATGTAAAATATATAAAATGATGTTTTTAATTTTTTATTAAGAATACAAACATGTTTAATCTAATATTTTTGCTTTATTAAAATGATATTATATTTTAAATATTCACTTTTAAGTTAAAATTACTAATGAAATAAGTTTCCACCATCCTATAAACTTAATACTTAAGATAGATTTTTTATTATTTTAATTTATAAATACTTAATTTGAAACCTAACTTAGTTATTACAATTTTTTTATAACAGTAGTTATTATTGGAAACAAATAATTTTAATTACTTCATTCTTTATAAAGATTTAAGTTGGTTAGGAATGCTTAATATTATTAGCTTTTTTTAAAGAATAATTGTAACTTAAAAAATTTTTATAATAACACTTTATTTTTGTCATTTATAGTTAAATAAGCTAAGAATTTTTTGAGTTTATTCTATATAGCTCAGATGATCAAGTTTTTGTAACTCAATATTTTTTTATTGTAATGTTTTCTTTTTGTCAAATATTAGAACTTTTGATGTTTTATAAATTAACAAGTAAAAACCTTATAATTATTATTAATTATGTATTTATAGATGTTCTATCGTGTCTACATATTTGTTACTAAAGATCAACAGTTTTATCAAAATTTTCTATAAGGACCTTTAAAGGAAATTTAATATTAAAAAAAGATTTTGTTTATTATCAGAAATGAGATTTGTTTTTAATATAGATGTGACATAAGAATCTAAGTCTAATTTTTGTTCTTATTGCACTTAAGTTTTTTTTAAAAATGTAATTAAAAAATATATATATACAAACAAAAAAATTTATGATCTCAAAAAATCTATTAATGCAAAACAATATTATAAATTTAATATTTACCGATGCACAGTATTAAGATCAGTAAAAATATAGTATTTACTGTGATAAAACTGTTGTTCAGTTCTCATGATTAAGTAAAAATAAGAAAAAAAAACTGACAACAAAAAATTAAAAACTACTTAAAGTTTTGTTCAAGTTGTTTGCAGTCAACACAACAATACCAAGTTTTATATTCTCTGTTTTTTCCAAAAATGTTGCATTTTCACGGAATTTATAAAGCTTAAACATGGTACAGGAGAAACCATTGATGTTACAAGACCTGTCCTTCACTCGGTGTGCAACATCAACGGTCTCTTCTGTACAATCATGTTGAATATTCACGGAGTGTTCACCAACAATATGGGGAATAATAGAAATATATGGATAAACTTTTTTTCAGAGTTATAAAACGAACGATATAAAATTATTTACGGAACTTTTTTGTGCGTTCACTGTATTATCTACTATGAGTTCTAAATTGAATCTTTTTATGAATCATCAATCTTCTACGCACTGATTTTTAAGTTATGGACGGACCAGAATCTAATATACTTTTTCGCTTAAATTTATTACAATACGCACTTTTTCAATTCTAAAATATTATTATATTTAAAACTTTATATTTATTACTAATTTATGCCATATATAATTTTTATTAATTTTATTTGGTACAACTTATAACTCTTGAAAAAATAATTTAACTTACTATGCCAAGCTACTTTAAAAAAATATGATTGGTGTTATAGAATAGTTTTGTTTTGACCGAAATTTTGACCTAGCATGCAAGCAAGGATTTTAAAGATAATCTGGCCTACATTAAGACTTTTTAGAAACTTATAGAACCGATTAGGTTTTAGGTTTTCGATTTTGGTTGGAATCAATTCATTTACTAGACTTAAGTCAAGCTGATTTTACAGATTGGGCAAAAAGAAATAGCATTTAACCTTTAAATTCTCTTTGAACCTATTTTGTGCACGTTGCCAGAATTAACAACGTTGTATGATATTTAAATATTAAAACTATAATAATACATTAGTCGGTTATTTTTATGGTAATTTATTAAAGACATTAAAAAATAACAGTTCCATCAAGAATAAATCAAAAACTGCCCTTTATAATTGCCTAATATTATTTAACTGTTCTGCATATTTTGAAAATGTACTTTTGTGAGTTTGATAAAACTTGTTACCTTTTGATACAACTAGCAAATCTACCAAGGGTAAAAAGAATTCATACATAATCATACCATCCCTAGGGTTTTTTAAAAGTTTCAAAGGTTTTAATAAATCATTAAAATCATCTATTGTAAATACACAAGGAAAAGTTTTAAAGAATGGTTGAAGGGATAAGTGATCACGCTTTACATCTGTTGCTAAAAATATTATGGTAGGTAAACAAGATTCATGATTAGTTACATCATAATTTTTAAAATCGTGTTGAATTTTTCTGATAAGTTCTTGTACTGTTTTATTTTGATTTTCGACAAAGTAGCCATCTCCTAATCTTGCATGTACACCAACAAAACTATCAGGACCACCAATTTTGTCAACAATATTATTTACAATATTAATTATTATTGGATTGTTCGGTAACATTTTATTCTTTAAGTCTCTCCAAAATTTTTTACTTTCAGGTAACTGTATAACAATTCTAATTGATGAAAACACACTACCAAAGTGTAATAGTTTTTCGGATCTTTTACTTAGATCAATTAAATTCACACTTTCTTTGAATTTACCGAGAGCGGTTGTTGATTTAGGATTATCATAATATCGTTGTTGATATTGTGTTTGATCACTAGTAACATTATACACTTCATTATCGTCATGAATCTGAAGTGATTCCAGTAGGTGCTTAAGACTAAAATCTTGACGATGAATGTAATTTATGTGTTGTTTCAAAAATGTAAAGTCCATCAACTCTTCCCAATTGTACATAGTATAAGATACCGTTTTGCAGTTATTTTGATCTTCTCGAAAGCATAAAACAAAATTACAATCTTTTTTATATTCACTAAAACAGAATGTAAAATTATTTTTTTTAAAATCATTATTAGGTTGCATAAATTGTGTCAAAAGATTATATAGTTCATCATACGGCTGCGATATTATTGGGGCAACACCATTGAAAAATAGTATAGGTGGAATTATTAAAGTTCTGTTTAAGAACCATGCTAAGAATATTGCGTTTTCTAATTCAATTCTTTGATTATTGAAACCATCGTGGGGAAGGTAGGTTAAATATTTTTCTTGACAATCCGATGAATTATTAAATTTATTTAAGGGTTGTTCATGTCCAATAAAGTAAAAGGTCGTAAGTAAAATTATAAAAAGGAAGAAGATACTCGCATGTCTTCTGGGTTTAAAAATCGTATTGCTGAAGCTTGAGGTCATTATAATTCAAAGGCTTCGAATGTACAGTACATACGAGTGTGCGTATGTACTAAATACGTACAATTTCCACCACATTTATAAATAATGGAAATGGTGTTTGTTTATACAAACGTTGCATAGATCAACATCCCGCGATATGCGTACATGTCACATCTCTATTGTAATTAGAATAGAATGTTACGTAACAATTCGTTCATTTTAATAGCAATTGTATGTATGTAAAATTTCATGCAGAGCGTTACCTTGATGAAATTTTTAGCTGCTTTCAATTTTACTTTTTATGCGCAATATAATTTTTTGATTAATTTAATTTTCTTAAACTAACTATTGGATTTTTTTATTTTATTTTAATTTCAATCGACAAAGTTAGATAATTCGATTGGTACTTGTCACGCAAAAGTATAGATAAAAAAATAATAATAATAAATTATTATTTAACAAATTAAATCATACAAGTCTATAGTAAAAGTACGTATGCCTTAATAAATTTAGGCGCTTTGACCGTGCCAGGTTGCTGAAAATTGATGAGTGGCAAACAAGTGTATCGCCCCAATGTGAGATTTAGATTTACTTTATTTGTATTCATGCGTCATAATGTAAGACATTCAATTGCACGGGTAACTAATTTATACGCTTTAAAGTATTTTTTTTAAAAATGCAACGTTTCACTAATATAAAATCGAACGTTATTATTCACTGTGAAAAGAATTCAAAAAGATCTCATTTCTCATGAACTTTGCATAAAAGACAAAATATATCACCATCCATTGACCATGCGAAATTATACTTTAAAATAAGGATTCTGGGAATTTTTTCTATTTTATTATGCTAAATTTAGAGTAGTGATTGAAATGTTGCTCAACTTGTTTAAAGTTCATTGTGTGAAATGCGGGTTCTAAATTTTAACCAATCAGAGTAATTCGATGAAAAAAATGTCTACAATTCCAAAACTACAGGTTTTATTCATACTTGTTTGGTTTATTCAATTTCCGATCCATTGATTAAGTGCTTGAAAACGCTTTAAAATAATCTTTTATTGCCAATTATATAATTTAAATAGATACATGCAAGCTTTAATAGTAAAAAATCCAGGTTAATGGTTTAAAATTGGTCGTTTATCGTAGTATGTTTGTGTCTGTCAACTAAGTTTATTTTTTTCTAGTAGCATTACTAAACAATTACGTAGTTCTGTAGTTAGATCGATAAAAATTAACCAATCAGATGAATGTTTTCCTATGAAATCAAATCAAATGCCAAAGATTTTTAGATTGGAGAGCAAAGATTCTAGAAATTATGCGATTAATTTTACTGCGATCCTAACAAATCACGGTGAATCATAAAAGTTTATCAGTGCTTATTACATAATTACTGAGATTCTCATTTAATTTACAGCAGAGACAGTGCCCGATCCAAATGAATCCCTCTCGCCTGTGATCAATTACAAATTAAATTATTTATGTTGGATTTCTCACCAGTTTTAATATATGTACATTTAATTTTGATAATTTAAAATGATCGGAAATTTTTGTCGAAAAATTTTATCGATCACTACATCGGAATCTTGGCAAACAAAAAAAAAAAAAATCGAAAAAAAGATATTTTAAATTGGGTATCTAAACCATAATTATGAGTAGTATCGTATAAAATTAATTATTAAATTTTTTTTTTGCTAATGTCACCCCTCTAAATACAAAAAGTGCTCCGGAAGAGATGTAAGTATTAAGTAAATCTCTTTGTTGTATTAATTAAAGTTGTTTATTCTGACTGTGGTTCTTAAAATATTTAACCTAAATTTTTTAATATTTAAAAAAGAACTACCGGTCTGATTTTAATAATTTTACTTCCATTAGAACCAGAAAGATCTAATAAACTTTAATTAATGCCAAATATCACTTTTATGTATTTTGGGGGTGGCATTAGCAAAAATGGGGTGGAAATAGCAACACTATATTTTAATATATAGTAAAGAATAACATATTTCTATTGTAAAGAATGACTTACGTCTTTTTCGAAATCTAGAGCGAATTACTTTATAACGTTATGTAAAAATTTTTTTGTGCTCTAGTATTAAAATTTGACCTGCAACAAAAACTTTCAATAATACATAGTACGAAATAAGATAGTGATCAGGGTAATGATTAGATTATGGGCGTTCTAAAGCGCCTTAATCAATGGGACAAAAAGCGTCAGAGAATAAATTTTACTTAGCGGAAAATATTTTAAGGAGGCCAAATGTGTTTAACATCGTAATGAATATTTAAATAAACATTGTAATTTAATAAAGGTTATTATATTTTTTATTAATCAAAGGATAATACGTGAGTTTATCATTTCAATTTATAAACATTTTGTGGCAGACCACCTTTTTTTTATCCCTGGCTTGGCTTGGCAAAATTTACGATTAATTGTGTTTTCAATGAGATCGCACCAGCAAATTTATCAGTAACATTATCCATGCACGATTAATATCGCGATCCAATCACATCGAGGTTGATACTTGAGAACACCTTATTATAATAATAACTTCCATGTTTTGAGACGTTGAAGCGAATCTCTGCTTTTTTCCATTATTGTTTAAACCTATTCTTATACACGTTTGTAATATTATCGTTAACCCATTATACCCTGATCACTATCCTATTACCCTAATCACTATCCAGATCACTATCCAGATCACTATCCAGATCACTATCTAATCACTATCCTAATCACTATCCTAATCACTATCCTAATCACTATCCTAATCACTATCCTAATCACTATCCTAATCACTATCCTAACCACTATCCTAATCACTATCCTAATCACTATCCTAATCATTATCCTAATCATTAAATTCAAAATGACACTACATGTAGTTTTGACTTTCCGTAATTTCATCGGAAATTTTTGAAATCCGGATATAAATCAATAAGATACAATCAATCAGAAGGTATTTCACAAGGTAACAATTGAGATTGTAACTCAAACGATCGATCATAATCGATTAACGTTAATTGTTTGTAATCGATTATAATCGGGTTTAGTCAAAATTTCCGATATGATCGAATACCCCAAAGTTACATCATGATCACTATATAATTTTGTGCATGCTAGAACGGGACACACTAGACCTATTATCTATGGGCCTAAATTCATATTTACGATCAAATAAATTCAAAATTAAACTAACTTAAGAAGATCCTTAATATAAGTTCCCCTGCTAACCAACTTGTTCTGTCTGAAAAGATAACTATTTGTTTGTTTTTGATGCATGCTAAAATTCAGAAAAATCCTTTTTTTATTTAACGATTTCAGCAAATAGTGCGATATAGAAAATTAACTGCAAATAATAATTTGTACAATTTTTATGCTTGTATAAATTTACTATTGCAAATTACCCGAGCAATTGATTTCAATAAACTTATTTTCGGTTACCTGTTACATATTTCTAAATTTATTTGGTGTTTGGCTGTGATTTTGTGTATTACATGAGTAGCCACTTTGCTAATTTTATCCAAAAAGAAATTATTTATCGTTACCCATGCATTTTTGTACAGTACAGTATACTAATACTGTATATCTTGCATTTATAAACAAAAAAAAATTAAGGCTTGGCGTTAGCCCCCTAAATTTTATTTTGAAGTTAACAATTATCATTAATGCATCAAAAAAAAAAAGTACAGTAATTAATGAAGTTGTTTATTTTTAGATGACTTCATTTAAATTGCATGCATAATTTGTTCAACTATCTTCCAACGCTAATGTTAGATCATTCAAAGTTAACTCCTTGTCCCTGTCTCCTCCCTGAAAATGAACAACCAGTCAGATTTCTAATTAATTACATGATTTAGATCGACCAATTAAATTTGACCCTATGCTTCGTTTAAATTTACCACCTTCACTCAAATTCAAGTTAACCAACTAATTAGCTTCAAGCAGTTCAACTAAAATCTCTAGACTACAGTTTGACAACTTTTAATTAGAAGTTAATTCATTATAATGGATTCGTTATTCCACTTTATTTGTTCGTTTTACTTTCTTTCTATCCTCTCAACAGTTCTAAAAGTAATATTAACAAAAACTTTAACTACAAGCGGCCTTAGTAATAGTTTATGATATTAAATTCGGATCTTCGTTGTTTAGGCGTGGTCGCATATGATTATTGGAAATCTAAGTGCTACAAATATAACTAATTGTGAATAAACGAATATTATAGCAGTGTGTATGTACATTCAATTTAAAAAAATGATAAATGATCTTTTTGTTCAGAAAAGATTGCTCTTTGTAGTTTAGACTCCGTTTCTGGTCGATAAGTAATGCAATGATTAAATTTTTCCTGAAAATTTCCATCCTCATGTTTGACAATCAACAGGAAATTTTTTTGGCCGATTGTTATTTGGGTTTGTTAATTGATCCACTGATAGAAATCAATATGAATAGAAATCAATACTTATTGTATTGATTTCTGTGGATGTATATGAAATCGGTAGTTAGAAATAAATAGTTTCGATAACTATTTTAATCGTTATTAATTGTTGACCATTTACAAACAATAAATAACACTGTCAATTATAATCGATAGAATATTTAACAATTATAAATGCCACTATTAATTATTTTTAATCGATTAATTGTTGCAAGACTATTAAAGTGAAAAAATATATATTCATAATATTTATACTATTATAATATAAAAACAATTTATAATCATTTAGTATAAAAAATAAAAAAATAAAAAAATTTCAATATATCTAGTATAAAAATTAGATATAAAATATTTTGTATAAAAAAGCAAGTATATTTATATATAGTTATTTAATTTAGTTAAAATTTTTAAGATATACCAATTCTTAAGATATAAATTTGCATGCACTTTTTAGTATTTAATTATTTATATATAATACAAATAGTATATTTAGTAATGAAAAAAATTGTTTATTTAATAAACTAATTGCTTAAACAATTAAAAAATCTTATTAATAAATAGGAAAATTAATATTTTTATCAAGAGCGTTAAATATTTATCTAATAAATTTTTTTAATCTAAATATGTATTAAAAATAATTTTTAAAAAATATTGTTAATCTAATTAATAAGTTTGCTATTTTAAATTATTTTTAATATTTTATAAAATTAATTTTATTTATTTTTTATTTTAAACAAACCATTAATTACTTGGCCAATCTGAATTTTTTTGTTAATATTATTTTAATATATTTTTAATTAGTAAGAATACAACTACAACTTTAATTATTATTTATTTAAGTGTTTTGCTTTAAGGTTATTTGCTAAATGTTATACTTAATTTTTGCTTATGAATATTTTATATATTTAAACTTTTAATGTTAATTTATACTTTGTATAATACTAATATTTACTTTAAAGCCAAGCCAATCTATTGTTGCTTAATTTTATTTCTTTTTTGAACTTGTATATAAGTTATTACTTATTTTAGAGTACAGTTAGTTCTAAAAGTTTATTATAATAAGTTATAACTTTATATAAAGAAAAATGTCTAATTAAATAACTATAATAGTTTGTAAAAGATAAGTATAGATGTTGATAATAAGTATAATTGTATAAGTAGCTTGTATTTTAGTTTTTTAAATAATTAAACCAAAATAGTTATTTCTCTTTAAAAATTTTGTTTATATATGAAGATATATGTTTTTTTTTTTTTTTTTAAGGTGAAGTTTTGCTCATATCTTTATTGATTTGTTAAAGAAGCCTTCAGGAGCTTCTCTGGATATAAATTACAAACTTATTCCAATTACAAATATATTACAAAAATGGAGCTCAGACTATAGACAGATTTCTATCTAATTTTTCTGCAACCTAAACCTACTAGAGTAGTTAAAACTCATCTAGATTTGATAATATAAGATATTGTTTATAGAGTAGCTATATAGTATTCAGTATACAGACCAAAGGTCAATTTTATAAAGTGTGTTTTCTAGTAGTGAGCAGTTATTATCTTCTGTATAAAGTTGGTTAGCCAGACTACACAGTTGGCAGACTGTATAGTGTAGGTTATGAAGTAGTTATAGGATCTTCTGTGAGTTGTAAATCTGTTATTTGGTGTAATGTTATTGTTTTTTTTTCATTGTGCTAGTTTAGTGGCATATGGTTTCCATATGTAGTCATATATTTTTTGTGATATTTTGGTAAGCAGTTTGGTAGTTATTAAAGTTGCAGTTTGATGGGATGTAGTATAGGATCTAATTGTAGTAATTAGATCTGTTGGCACATATTCTTGTAGTGTTGTATATATGTTGTTTTGTCCTCGATAGGCATTGTTAACTGATAGGCTGTTATATTGAGTTAGTAAATCATATAATTGTTGTAATTGTGATTGTGTAATTTCTAGTGATAAGTTATTGTTAATGATTCCAGAAATTGTTTTTGAAATAATACTAGTAAGATTTGTTGGGTTAGAGTATAGTAGCCAGTGCAATGGGTATTCTGATGTTTGGCAAGTAATGTAGTTGTTGTGCTAAAAGCTGTTTGGATATAGTTTATAGAGATGGTATAGTGTTGGTAAAATGTTAAGTAGCGTTTTGATCTTGAATGATTTGCTTTGATTAAGTGAAAAGTTAGTATAGTTGTTTATTTGTTTGGTATTGTTGTTAAGATATAACTATGTTACATTCTAGTCAATTTGTAATAACAGTGAAATAATGTTGTTCATACAGTGTTATGATGACCACATAGCAATTATATGTGCATTACAGATATTTTTAATAGCTCATCTAGTTGGTTGTTCAATTATGTATTTTCTATATTTTAAAGTATATGAGGTGTTATATAGATTATTGTATATAAAGTCAAGATATGCAGTAAAGTTGTGGTTTGTTGCTAGCTTATCAGCTTCATTGTTAAATATGTTGTTACTATGTGCAGGTACTTTGTGGAAAGTAACTGTATATTGATAAGATTGAATTAGATTGAATAATGAATGCCAAATAGGCCAATATGAATAAGAGTATTGTTTGTGTGTTAGAATTAAATAACTGGTAATTTTGTTGAATTTTGCAATAATTGATTAAGAGTCTGTATAGATTTGTATATTGCTATTGCATGAACATGTACAAATAGCAGATAGTATTGTCATGAGTTCTGCTTTGTAAGATGATAGCCAGAGTTTAATACAGGAAGAGTATTATTAGAGTATTGTGTTATTGTAAATTTGTACCCATCCAATGTTCATAGAGCATCTGTCAGTAGTAAGATTAGTAACTGATCCATCTGTATAAAATATGAAGTTAGTGTACCTCTTATTGAGATTAGCAATTTTCTGAAGTTTAATAGAAGAAGAAATGACTTTAAATAGGTTAAATATGGGTGTATTAGTAAGTGTAATAGCAGATGATGGTGGGATTGATAAAGGTAATTGTGAAGCAATAGAGTAAATAAGGTCTAGATAGTTTGCATTTAAGTTAAGTTCTTTTATATTGTTGTGTTTTTTCCATCCTAGGAATTTTGTTGCAGAATTGGCTAGGATGTTGAAAGTGCAATAGTTTTGAATTTGTTGGAGTTGTATATGCATCCTGTGCATCATATACAATTGATAGTTGAAAGTGGGTAAAGGCTGGTGTAGAAGGAGTCATGTTTGGTCAGTTAGTGTGTAATTGAAATAGTATTGTTATTAGTATTGTATTTGTGTACTTTTCTAATAATTATTTCTTGATGGTTATAGTCAAAGGTAATTAGCTATGGCTTAGATTTAGAGTTATAATAGCCTGTTGTGAATAACAGTAAATTAGAGTTAGAGAGGTTTAATAATGAGTCTATTTGTCTGGTATGGTTGTTTGTAATAATTTTGTTTTCTAGTATAGTAAACTATTTAGGTTTTTATCTAGTAGGAATTTGTCCAAGTTTATGTGAGATGTGTATTCAATCCAAAAGTATAGAATTATCAAATAATATAAGTTGTTCAAGGTATAAAATGTGTTTATTACATAACTGTTTTTTAAAGTTGTTGTAGTCAGGATGTGTATGTAGAAGGGTTTCAATTAGAATGTATAGATATGTTAGTATATAAGGTTGTATTGAGTAAGCAGTAATTGTAAGCTGCATGTGTCTAAGAAGTTGAATTATTTGAAATATTGTAGTATGTTTATTGGCTCCATTTATAGAAGGGTTAAGATGTTGAAGGATGTTAGTAGTTGACCAAAGATTGTTTTGGAGTTGTTGTAGTCTTATTTGGGTGGTAACTCTGAGTAGGTCTGTTCTGTTAAGTCGAAGAAGGAAGATGCTAATATGATGTTGTAGCTGTATGTCCCATACATTTTTGATTCCATATATGTTGTGGTTAAGCATTTTACTATTAGGAGTGATAACTGGAAGTTTGGATTTGTGCTTGGCTACTGTAAGATATTTTGACAAAATCTTGTTACATATATTGTGAGGTATAACTATATTATGTATTTGATATTCAAGAATAGGTATAATTATATTATTAATAATATAACTAGTTTGTTTGTCTGTTATTTGTTTAGTTTGTATAATGTTAATTAATTCTAATGTTTCTTGTACAATTATTTTGAAT
>CAJVQA010004787.1:0-17079 GCA_910591915.1 Cetraspora pellucida
GTAACATATTTTAATTTACTATATAAAAATCCATTATACCATCTAGGTCATATGAAAAATGATCTACATACACCCTACTCTTAATCAGCACATTATTTAAACCTTCACTCTATTTTTTTAGGAAATTTTAACATATAAGACTTTATTCATAGCTTATTAAGCAAATACAAACTTATTAACTTTTTTAATCACTCCAATATATATGATGTTGAAGCATATTTTAACAATACACATTATATTTAGTCTAATAACTCTAGTAGTAGTCATATAGACTATATCTGAACTGACCAATTTAATATTTAATTTCTCTACTTATATAACCTTAACTTAAGCAATACTAATACTTTTAATAATTACTTAATTCTCTTATATTTATAGACATTTTTTAATGCATTTAGCAAATCTTCAAAACATTATATTAGTATAAGTTACAGAATTTTTAACTACAAGATAATGGATTCTGATAAATAAACAGTGTTTTTTTGACTTTCTTATATCCAATTTTAATCTTTATAACATGTCTTTTATTACATACTCTTATAAAGCTCTTCAGACAACTTGGTACAAAATTGAACATTCTTTTATTAATACTACAATACAATTAATTTTAAACTAAATTAGTTGCAAATAAAGCTATAATTATTAATATATCTCATATAACATCTTATTATATTCATTGTTCAAAAAACTTAGTCATTTAATTAAAATTACTAAAACCAATAAATTATTAACTAATATTTCCTCTATTAACCATTATATTCAATTAATTAATTTTTAAACACAATGTAATCTTCAACTTATTTTCTTATCTAACCACATTAAAAAATAAATTATATATACTAATAATATCTAAAAACAGTTATATTGTGTATATAATATAAAAAACTTACTTCTTCTTTGCTAACAAATACAAAATACTTCTAAGAAAAGATGTAAAACTTTTGTTTCATATCTTTAACTAGCTATTAATAATATTCTTAACTGCTATTATAAACCTATTTTTTTTTCTAATATTAAACTTTCAAACTAAATGCTATTAAGCAATATATTCAAAATTATTTTAAAAACTGAACAACATACAGACCAATTAACTATAATCTTTATTAAAACTTTTGGCAACAATGCTATCAATTGCAATTATATATCAATTTAAATTAGTATAATATACTTACTAAAGCTATTACATATAAGAAGTACTAAATACAATAGCTCAACTTTCAAATAGTAAAGCTTGTAGTTTCATAAGTATAAGTTATAAAATGATTAAACATACTATATACAGTATTTACTTTTAACAATTACAAAACAATCTTTAGTCTTTTACAAACATACTGCATTATTCTAATTCTTTAATTAATAAATCAAACAAACAACTAGCTTCAAAATTATTTAGCTTTTTTCTTATTTAAGATTAGCTATTATCTTAACCTAATATATAGTATTCTATATACAGTCAATACTAAAGCAATTACATTAAAATTAATATTATTATTATATTTCAAATATCTAAATTTTAAAAAACAATTTTATCAATATTATATTCTTTTTTTTAATCAACTTAATATATATAATAATTTTTGTTTTCTTGACTGAAAATACATTTTACCAAGAATTAACAAAATACTTAAAAGAAGAAAGTCATTATGGTTTATAACTCTTGAAAATATTACAACAAATTACTCTTATTATCAAACTCTTTACAACTATTATCAGTTTTAGTTGTCTTAACAAAGTTGACTTTAAAGCTAATTTTGGAATATTTTATAATGCTGTTTTTTTATGTTTTTTTTTTTAAGCATTTCAGAATCAAGTCTTTTTAGTGTAATTCTACACATTAATCCTTTTTTAAAATGTACTAACCAGCTTAATGCTAAAGGATTTAGTCTTTACTAATTTTAACCTGTGATTTGTACTAATGCTGTCTTAGTTTTTTTTAAAGTTCTTTATTTGAATATTCTTGTTTTTTTATAGAAACTTAGACAACATGTAACTCTTTTATATTTTGTATATTTTGGCAAATTCTAAATTGTTAGCATTACTGTTAAATCATCTTTTGCTTTGATTATTCATTTTATCTTTGTTTTTGTTTTAGCATCTTCTTTTGTTCAAGGTTTTTAGATCTGTTTTTAATAAACTATATAGAGTTATTTATATCTTTAAATGTCCATCTCAATGCATAGATGTTTTTGTAAAATTTGCTTTCTGAATTCTTTCTTTTCTTTAGTATTGTGTTTTTTTTTGTTCTGTTGTTGTGTCTTAAAAGCATTAGTCTTTTTAACTTTTCTGTTCCTAGATTATATATATTATACTCTGCTATTAATAGAGCTACTTTATCTTTAATATTTGCTTTATTTGAATTCTTAAGTATTTTTTTTTGTTTTGTTTAAAAAAACTTTTGCTTGTTTATTAGCTTTATTATTTTTTTTTTGTTTACTATTTTTATTTTTTCTTCTATGTACCTTTATTTAAAACTGCTTTTTAAATTATTAACTGTATACTGATGCTTTTAGCTTTATTTTGTTTTTGTTTTAATAAGATTTACTTTCTGCTACTCTGTTATTTAAATTTTTTTTTTTGTTTAAGCCATTAATTTTTTTTTGCTATTAATTTTTTTTTTTCTTTTTATACAAGTTTTTTAACTTATTAGCTGTGATATTAGTAGTTCAAGCTCTATTCTTGTCTCTATATTTTGTGCTTTTTTCTTATTAATATATGTCATATCTTGCATACTGTTTTTATTTTATTTTCTCTTTTGGTTAATTAAAACACTTTTTTCTATTATTGTACTTTTTTTCTTGGTAATACTTCTGCATACTTCTCTATATTTGTTTACTAAGACTCTTATAATATATATTTGTACTGAATTACTTATATCTAAGAAGTTTACTACATCTGTATCTATTTTTGCAATATGTTTTTTTGGCTTATTTAAGCAAGTATACTTTTTTGCTATTGTTCTTTAATTTAAATTATACAAATCTTTAATTTTTGCTATTACTATTTTTTGTTATTAGTTATTTGTTTAACTTTTTTTTTTTTTAACTGTTTAAAAACACAGATGACATCTTTTATTATTAATTATTACTAATATACAAGAATATTTACAGTTTTTTTAAGTATTTAAAAGCTTAGTTTTCTTTGGATTATTACTGATATTTTTGAACAATACTTTAATTTTATTAGCTAGATGCTTGCTACTATAGAAGAAATTATTGTAAATATATATATATTGTTTTTTCATCTTGCTGTTATATAACAATACCAAATTTTATAGATTATATTAATATGCAGCTAAAAAATCACTTGTAAGTAGTGTTGTTCTTTAATGTTGCTAGTATTAAATATTTCTTCAATTAGAAAGAAGAGGGTTTCTTGTATGTCTGTTTGTAAAAAGATATATGCTTTATTCCAGACCTCTTTGCTAGCCTTATAGTGAATAGCAAAGTGATTTATTATTTTTTTGCTCATCTGAACACTATAGACAACTTCTGCCAATTAAAAAGTCTATATATTTTAGATGATACCTAAAGGTAGTATTTTGTAATATGTTTTTCAGAATGTGTTTATTTTTTTGTTATTTATTAATACAACAGAGAGCCAGTTGTTGTTTGTTAAAGGTATTTAAAACTGAATAGTATTGTTAGATAAATATAAAGTTTTCTAAAAGTTTAAAATTTTTTTGACTAAGAATTTATTTGCTTTAAAGTTACTTAGATATAGATCTTCTTTGCTTTATAGCCAATTGAAAACAGTATTTATTTTGCTCTAAGTTCTTTTCCAAGCAATTAGATAGAGTTTTTTTTTTTTAAGCCAAGCTTTGGTTTTAATAACCTTAATATTTAAAGTGGAATGTACTAATATATTTTTTTGAAGCTCTAATACATTACTTGATTTTTTTTTTCCTATCCTAGTTCAGAAATAGTTTTTTAAGAGTAGCTTTAGCTATATAGAAAGTAGTCATACCTTGAGCATTTTTTTTATTATTAGAACTTGCAGCCTTGTAGTATTGTGTGCTTATTAAAATACTGCAAATTTTAGAAGCATTTTGGATCTGTTTTTAATCTACAGAGATATTATACTATTAATTTTTGCAGTATGCTTTTGGTTAAAAAGAGTAGATATGCTATATATCAGATTTAAGACAAAATCAAAAAGTTTGCTAGAAGAATTTTGTTTTTAAATGAAAAATTCCTGCTTGCCAGCTTTTTGAAGAAACTTTTAAGTTTATTAATTGTAGAAGACCAAAAGTCACTTTTTGGAAGACCATTAGGATAAACTTTATAGCTTAGAATAATAATAACTTCTTGTTCTGATATTGTTTTAAAGTTTTTTCTACTTACTAGTTCAAGACTTTGAGCAACATTTATAAGTGAAATTAGTTTAGATTAGTTTTGGTTAATTTTTGCATTTGAGGCTCTTTTATATAAAGCAAAGTTTCTTTTGATAATGTTTTAAACTGTTCTGAAGCTAATTTTCAGTATAAGATCATCTATATAAGCTGAAGCTTTGAAGGCTGTATCTTTTAACTAGATTTCTGTAAGTTCTTTGTTTAGTTTTTGTAACAGAAAATCAAAGACCAAAATGTATAAAAAAGGTAAAAAAGAATCACCTTGTCATACTTCTCTTTTAACTTTAAAGAAGGCAGATATCTTGCTTGCAGCTATAATGTGTTTCTCTTAGTTAGTAAATAAGGTTCTAATTAGCTTTATGAATTTGAAGTTAAAGTTTATTTTCTTTAGTACTTCTGAGAGATAGTTGTAGTTGACATAGTTAAATGCCTTCTGCTGGTCTACTAAAAGCAATCAGTTTTGTTTAGTATTATCTTGTTAGTTTCTTATAACTCTTAAAATATCTAATGCTATGTCTGTTATAGTTTTGCTTTTTATAAAGCCTTGCTAATAGTCTGAAACCAGGTTTTTAAATATTTCATTAAGCCTATTAGCCAAGATTTTCATAAAAATTTTGGTACCACAATTTACTAAAAAAATTGGTTTCTAGTTGTTAATATTGTTTAACTCTGAAGATTTTTTAGATATTAAGATAATTAGACTTTTTGTTCATGAGATAGACATATTGCTAGTAGATAATATATTATTAAAGATCTTTTGTAAAATAGAAGTAATAACCTCTTTAAAATGTTTGTAGAATTTATAAGTGAGACTATCAGTTTCTAGAGATTTGTTGTTTAAAAGCCTCTTGATTACTTCTGTAATCTTTTTTTTGAGAAGGTTTTAGTAAATAAAGTATTTTGTTAATCCAAGACCTGCTTAATGTTTTTTGTAATTTTATTAATATTTCTAAAATCTACTTTTACTTGGCTATAGATTTTAGCATATTGAGCTTTAATATATTGTAAGATATCATCTTTATTTTGTATTAATGCATTAAGAATCTTTATTTCAGACAGTGCTACATATGCTTTTTTCATTTTGTATCTAGCAAAGAAATATTTGATTAATTTTTTTCCTTGCTCAATCCATTTTGCTTTTGAGCATATTTGCCATTTTTCTGCCATATTAGTAAGTTCTTTTTGTAGTTGATAAGTTAAATTATCTGTTTGTGTTTGTAGACTGTTACTAAATAAATTGTTAGCTAGTTTTTTATTAAGATCTGTAATTTTTCTATTGAGCTTTATAATATTGTTTTTAGTTGTCTTAAGCTTTTTGTAAACTCTAATAATTGATTGTAGCTAAATCTTGATGAAGTTCCAATTATTACTATTTACTGCTTTTTAAAGCTTTTCTTTTGGATCTTTTTTAAGAAGAGTATTCATAAATGTTCTTTTATCAAATTTTTAAATTGTTGGTTTACTTGAGGTTTGTTAAAAGTTGAAGACACATTTTACTAACTTGTGATCTGAGTTACTGTATAAGGTGTTTAGCTTTGTAACCAATTGTGAGTAATTTTTATCAATAAAGATTTAGTCAAGATGAAAGGCCATAGTTCTATTTCTTTGAGTTCTTTAGAAAAAAGTAAGAAAAGATATATTTTCTAAGACTGAAGAGGTGTTTGTAAAGTTCTTGAGATTTTCTAAAAGCAGAGTTCTTAAGAGATCTTTTTGTACTATTAAAGCACTAATTTGATTTCTGTTTAGATAGATATTTGTATTAAAGTCTTTTTTGATTATATTTATTGCTTCTGAGTTTATTGTTAGAGTTTAGCAATTAAAAAAAAGAATTCTATCTAATTGATTAGATGGAGTATATATATTTGTAATTTTGAGGGTATGGTTTCTGTATGATGTAGTTGTTATAATAACTCTTTTGTTTGTTTCAATTTTGTTGTCTCTAAATAAAATGTTTTTATTTCCTATTAGATTTGATGCTTTAATTAACCAAATTGAGTCAAAAGGCCATTGTTGTTGCAAAAATTCTCTGGTGTCTTTGTTGTTAAGGTTTGTTTCTTGTAGAAGAATAATGTTAAGTTTATATAATTTTAATAATGTTAAAGTATTTCTTTGTTTTTGTTTGTTATTAAGCCTCTTGACATTTAGGATTGCTATTGTTAGTTTTAATTTAGTCATTGTTTAGATAAAAAGAAAATTTGTGTATTTTTGAAGGTTTTGTTTCTATTTGAGATTCTGGTTTTTAAGTAAGATTTGTCTTCTTCTTGATTTTTGTAAAAGCTTTTTTTAACTTTTTTTCACTTATTAGTAACTAAAGTAAATTCTGGTTTTTTTCTTTAAGATCAAGAAAAGAGGTAGTTTGGTAAGTTGCTAATTAACTTTTAACTTGTTGTTGCTGATTAAAGCTAACCAAGTTCTCTTTATTCATATTTAGCAAAACTTACTATTGATTTAAGAGTTCACTGTTATTTATTTTTAAATCAGAATGATCACTAGCCCATGCAAAAGATTCTTTATTAAATTGTAAAATAGTAACTGTAATAACTTCACATTTTTAAGTAACTAAATTCTCTTTTCAAAAAGTTATCTTATTTGGTGCTTTGTTTTGCATCTTAGAAGTTTCTAAAACATTATATAAGAGTTCTATTACCCTTTTGATTTTGTTTTCTTGGTACTTTTTGTATTGTTGTCTAAGTTTAACTGCCTCTTTGAATTGCTTACAGCCTTTTTTTAGGTGTGTTTTCTTGTTACAAAAGAAGCAAACCTTAGAAGCTAACTTTTATTTAGTTGTAACTTTGTTATCTTATAGAAAGGTATAGCATGAGATTCTGGCTTTGAGTTCTGAATTATCAGTTGTCTCAAAGATTATTACCTATTAGTTAGTTGTATAAGAAGTTTCTTTAATAAGAAGTAGTTTAATAGCTGTAATTTTTTTAAGTTTTCAAAAGTCTTCAAAATTGCTTTAAAAACTAATTTTTTATTGTTAAGTGATACATTTCTGACTTTGACAAAAAGGAAGAATTTTTTATTATTTGTAGAAATAAATTCATAATAGGTTTGATTAAAGATTATTATGCCTTTGCTAATATAGTATTTAAGCTATTTATTACTAACAAATGCTAGTTCAAAATATGTTCTATTAACTTTGATAAAATGCTGCTTTGCAGTAACCACATCTTGTTCTATATGTTCATATAAAAAAATTATGATTTCATTAAAAAAGTGGTCCAAGCTTCTAATATTAAAAACCAAAGCATTATCATTTTTTGACTTAATAGAATTTCTAAGTGATAAGGCAAAGTATTTAGACTGCCCTCTTTTTAGTTTTGCAAAAAGACTGAATCATTGCTTTTTGCCTTCTTGAAATGTGTCTGTATTAGCATGTGTTTTAGCATAAGGGTTGGCACATGCTTTATTGTATATTTTATCTTGTGCTTCAATATATGTTTTCATATTTGCTATATGACTTTCTTGTTTATTATTATATAATGCTTTATAAATATATATTTTTGTTGATATCAGTTTACTGCTTGTGATATTATCTTTTTCAGTTGTTTTAGCTTTTGGGTTTTTATTGCTATTTTTTTTGAATTATTACTTTTTTGTTCTGTTGCTAAGATAGCACTTCTATTTAGTTTCTGTTCTACTTATTTATTTCAGTTTGTATTATTGTTTAAGAAAAAACTTGTCTTGTATTTTATATTTTGCTTGTTTAAAAAAAGGTTTGTTTTAAGTAAAACCTTTTGTATTTTTGAAGATTAAATGATATAAGTTTATATTTCTTAGAAACAAGAGTCTTTGTCCTAGTTCTAGTAAAAAATAAAAGGTTTTTGTTTTTTTTATTAGTTGTTATTTTGTTAATGATAAAAATTCTGTTCAAATTAGTAATAAATAGAAAAGAGTTTTTTATTAGTACTTGTTTATTTAACTTTATATTTATCTTTGTTTTAAAAACTTTTAAACTAATTACTAATCTAATTATTATATATGCTCTTATTTGCAGTACCTTATTTAGCTAATTACATTTTGTATTTGTTAAATACTTGAATACATGTTGCTTTGTTTATCTGTTTGTTTATTTTAACTTATATGATTGTTTATTTTGTAGTTTGTTTATGTATCAATTGATTGCTTTTTAGAGTCAGTCAGTTTTTTAATTTTTTTAAAAAATTTTCAAAAAAAATTTTAATCTTTTTGAAAAGTAGCTTTTCTAAGAAGTTGTTTTAATAAACTTATACTGTTTCTGAGTTTCTTTTTTTTTTCTTTAATAGCAAAACATCTGTTTCTTAAAATAAATTTTAAGTAAACTTTGATATATTACTTTTCTACTTTTGCAAAATTAAGATTAGTAAAAAAAGTTTTTTTTGCTATTATTATTTTTTTTTTTGGTATTAAGGTGAAGTCTTGCTTTTATCTTTATTTATAGTCATTAAGTAATAACTATATAAAGTTATTGAATACAAAAAGAAGTTCTATATATGCTATAGCTAAGACTAATACTTGCAGTCAGAGCAAACTGTTAAACTGCTAACTATAAAACTATAACTCTAAGTATTATAAATACTACATAAAAGAATAAGAGCTCAGACATATTTATCTATAGCTTAAACCTACTAAAGTGGCTAAGACTCATCTAGATTAGTTAAAATTTTCTAAATAATGTTTATTATTCTAATATACACTAGTAAGCTATTCATAGATTTTACTAACTATTTATATTATTGGAAGTTAATTACATCATTATAAAAAAAAGAAATTAAAAGTAAGATAAATTAAATAAAAAATAAAGTATAATTAAAAAAGTAAAAAGTAGTGTTAATTGAATAAGCAAATAAATAAAGAAAGTTAATAAAATTATAAAGATGTAGCTAAAGTGAATAGTATAGTTGGATAGATGAATAAATAAGGAAAACTTAACAAAAATATATAAATATTGCTAAAAGAAGAGACTATTATCAAGTTCATTGATGATTTTAGATACATTAAAAATGTAAATAAAGTTAGTTTCTAATATTGTAGTTATAACAATATTAAGTTTTTTGATAATATATTGGTTTGCTTAATTGAAGTATAATTTGTTAAAGTTTTTTTTAAATTAAGTAATAGTTAGTTTAAAGATTTGAATAGCATCATAGTAGGTAATAATTCTGGCTAAGATTTGTAGATTACTTGTTTGAAAGAAGATTTTGTTTAATGTTTCTTTAAAATTGAGATTAATAATTTCATTGCAAATTTAAAGTATGCTTTAAAATAGCAGTAAAAGAAATAAGATATATGTTTAAAATTAGTAGATGTATTGTTTAGTTGGATAAAGTTTTGTTCAGATTAGTTAGCTAGTTTATAAAGTTCTTTAAAAAGTAAGGATGTATAGAATGTTGCTAAAGTGAATATAGAAATATTTAAAGATGCATATATATATTGTTAAATAGGTTTTTTTTTTTTATATATTAAGATGACCTTTTTGGTCTTTTGACTTTTTATTAATATTTATATTAGGTATATGTTTATACAGACAGATCTATATTAAACTTTCAGATAAGTATACAACTGGCTATATATGTAACTTTTTATATTACCTATTTAAGAAGTTTGCCTAAAGGTTCTTCACTAATTGCTATACTTAACACCCCTGCTTAGATGTTTTATTTAAAGCCTCTGATCTGTTCCTGGTATTAATTTTATCAGATCACTTGACCCAAATCTTTTCATCTCATCCTTAAAATGATTTTATTTTCAAAGTAAATCTACCAGAGCAAGCTATATATTTTCTATCTACTGCTAACCTGGATTTTTTGCTATAGCTGAAACTAACACTTGCAGTCAGAGTTATTTACTAAATTACTATTACTTTTGTAAAGTTCATCCAAACTTTGATATCTGTTTTTTTGATATTTTCTTTATTATCTTCTATTAGCTGCAACTTAGAACTGACAGACTTCTCAAACTTCCAATTCAGATAGCCTGATATAGTATACTTATATATTCTTTTCTTCTAGTGATTCTGGCAGCCTGGTTGGTCATACACTCTTCTACATATCTTGTTATCTGGTTTGTCTGACAATTTTTATAAAGATGTTTCATAGCTTTCATTAGTCTAACAATATTATTAAAAGTTTGTGCTATCTTTTTACTCAGGATTTTTAAGTAAGCTTCTGTCTTCTTAGTTTTTTTGTTTTTTATACCTAGTAGTCTTATCACAGGTTTGCATCAAAGCCATATATGATACCAGTTTTTATATTCCTCTATATATATATAATATTACACTTCATATAAATACCTTGAGCTTTCAAAATCAGATGGATCCTGACCTGGTGTATTTAAGATTACAGATATATAAACCCAACTGATCAACAAAAGACAGTTACTATAATATAGATATAATTTCCAAAATTCATTATTTGTGGGAATTGAACCTTAAATCTGCTCTTGGAGATTAACAACCTATCCACTTCACTAGATTATTACACTCTTATTGTTAAATAGGTATAGTGTTAAAGGATTGTTTAAAATAATAAGAAATTAGATTGTAGATATTATGAATTGTTTTTGAATTCAAAATTTTACATTTTTCTGAATTGGTGCAGATGTATATATAGTGTATTATTATTTTAATAATATAGCTTGTTCAGTCTTGAATGAATCAGATAGTTGATAGTTCAGAGTTTTAAAGAATTAGCTTCTTGTATTTATTATTAGTTACTGTTATTATTTGATATTTAATATAGTTGTAAACTTTTGTTTATTGATGTTACTAAATTGTTTTTTGTAATGTGTAAAAAATTTTTGAAACCAGTTATCAAATTGTAATTTAATTAAGTAAAAAAGTGAAATATGATAGTTTATATTAAATTCTTAAAGGATAATATTTATAGTAATGTTATTATTAAATTTAAAAATATTGTGAATTTTTAAAATAGAAATATTATTTTTTGAAATGTTTGAAATATGATTTATATATATAAAGGTTTTTAAATAGATAGGTTTAAGTTGTAAGTCATAAAAGAATTTTTGATAATTAATGGTTTGGTATTTGTTATATAGAAATAGATAAAGTCTGACAAGGTTTATAGTAATTTGAAATTGTTTTTTAATTGAATAAGAAGAAATAAAATAGTATAAGTTAAAGAGTTGTTTGTAATTTGTTTTATAAAAAAGAGTATAAGTAAATTTGGTAAGCCAGTTTTTTGTTATATTGAGAAGAATTTTGAAAGATATTTTAGTTACTTTGAATATGTGGATTTTTGTTTAAAATTATGTCTATAATAAATTTAGGTTTTTTGGTTGCTATAGTTTGAATTAATAAGCTAAAATTACTTTTTATAGTAGGTTTGTTAATTGTTATAAAATTAATAATAAAGCCAGAATAGAAATCTTTAATAATTGGTTTTAAAAAATCTAATGTTTGAATTTTAGATGTTATAAGTATAGATAAAGAAAAGTTTTCTAAGATGGAATAGCTTTTGAATCAGTCTAAAAGATAATCTTGTTAGGTTGTAATTTGTAAATTCATTTTAGAGTTATAAGTAATAATAATGATAAAAAAATGTTTAAAGTTGTAAATAATTTAGAACAAAGATATAGAAAGAATTTTTTAAGTAGTTTATAATATAAATAGAGTGTTTTATAATATAAGTAGCAAAAAAGAGTAAGTAAAAATGATAAGAATTAAGTAAGAAAATTGAGCTTTTTAAAATTGACTAAATTTTTCAAAAGGTCAGTGAAATTTTTAGGTTCTTTAAGAAAATTTGAAAAAAAGTTAGGTATTTGAATATTTTCAGATTGGTAAAAAGTGAAATTTCTGAGGCATCTTTGTAAATTTTCTGAAATTGACTAATAGAATTTCAGAAAGAAGTTTGGATAAAAGTTTAAAAAAAAATATTAATAACTTAATAAATTTTAGTCTGTTAAAGATAAAATTTATATTGAAATAATCACTTAATAAGCTGGATATTTTTGTTTAATAAAAAAAAATAAGTTTGCTTAATAAAATTTAATGAAAATTGAGAAAATATAGTTTTTTGAAAAATAATAGTTTATATATAATATAATAGTTAGAATTTAGTAAAATTAGTATAATTGAAAACAGAAAGTTTAGTATATTTAGTTTATTTAGAAGTAAAAAAGTTTAATTAAGTATAAATTAAAGAAAGTTAAAAAGAGTATAAATAAAGATAATTTTATTAAAATATGAGAGTTAAGGGTGTAGATCCTATAGCTTAATGGTTAAGCTCCCATATCTTCATAGTCAAGATTAACAGTTCAAGTCTGGCTAAAAGCAAAATCGAAAGATTTTAACTTTTGTAACCCATAAGAAGCTTGTAATTAAACATGAAGCCCTGTGGTCAAGTTCAAGTGCAGTTCATGATAGAAAAAGGAATTCCTAGAAAAAAACTGATTTTGCAGAATGTAGATACTATGTATGATAGTAGCATTACAGAAGGTTTCATTACACAAAGATTTGTGCATGTAAGTTCTTTGGAGATAAGGCAGTATCAATATCTCCACATCCAACTTGTGAAGTACTTGATTGGAAGGGTGATACTAAGGTAATATGAACTGAAGTAATGAGAAAAACAATGCATGCATAGAAGGTTTGTAACAAAGAATTAGTCTTATCAAGATTAGAAGCATCTCTGGCACTGTGAAATGTCTAAGAATAGAAGGTAGCCATCTGCATAGAAATGTTGTAGCCTGTTCTGTATATCTAAAGGTTCCAAACCAGAGCTCTGATCACACCTATATAAAAGCCTATAGCAAAACAAATAAAGCATACTAACATAAATACTGTACTAATCATAGTTAAGATATCTAAATTGGAAGTTGAAACCTCTAGAACTTTGTGTCAATAGTAAAAATACCAGTTTATAGCTAGAAGAGAATATGTATCTATTCCTAAATAGAGTTCTATCTATACTATAAAAGAGAGTACTTAAAGGGCAGGTTAGATGCACAATTCATTGAACATAATGCTAAGACCAAGAAGAGTTGCAAACTAGTAGTAGTAGCAGAAACCTGGCTTGAGATACATACTACTAGCATCTGAATTAGGAAGTTAGCAGTAGTAGCAGGAATCTGGCTTAAGATATATGCTAGAGAGGCACCCTTTAGACAAACCAAAGATGATAGCTCAAAAGAAGCAAATGACCTGATAGACCAATTTGAAAGTTGTTAAAATAGGTTGTAAGACATAGGAGGAATATGCAGGTTATCTAATATAATTAGTAAAAACAAAAATTCAGGTTAGATATGAATAGGACACAATACAAAACTCTGATAGGTTTAGGTTACAGATAAATATGTCTAAGTCTTATGTCTAATATAGATATACAGTGATAAATGATATATAAATAGATTTGTACTAGCTATAATAAATATACTAATAAAGACTAGAGAGCATAACCTCACCTTAATACCAAACAAATATATATATATGAGAGTTTGTTATATCAAAAGATTAAATATAAATAAATTTGTATTATTTTTAAGACAGAATGTTGCAAGAAAAAAGTTTAATTAAAAGTTTCAAGACTGTTAATTTAGTAAAATAATAAGAAAAATTGAATTGTTTATTAGAAAAAAGTTGGTTTTAGTAATTTATAAGAAGAGTTAGATGATTGATATCCTATTATTATTATTATTTTTTTTATTTTTATTTTTTTTTCATTATGCTAAGGCTATAGTTATTAGTAGCTATTGTCTTTATTGTATTTTAATTATAATTATATAATTTGTACAAGGTAAGTATACAACTAGTCATATATACAACTTTTGGTTGTTTATTTTAAGTAATCCATTTGCATAGCAGGTTTTATACTAGCTGCTATATCTACAATCTACTAGAAGATTATCTATTTAAACACTCTGATTTCTATACTTATACTGACAAATAGTGCACAAGTTTCTATATACCTAAGTGCTGTTTAATCTAACTGTGACCTTTCTGTCTGTATATCTGTTAAGCTGTTACATATTTCAGAATACATTACCTAACTGTAGAGCTTCAAAAGGCCTTATTGCTAACTAACTACTTACATTTAGTCACTTGTTAATAGGGCTTGCTCTTGCAGAGTTTATCCAGACCCTAGCACCAACTTCACAGTATATTCTTAGTACTTATAGTATACTCTTGCTTCTGATCTCAGACTTCTAATTCAAATAGTTTAATAAGACTATAACCTGGCTCTGGTACTCTAGAATCTGTTTTTCAAGGTTTTTTTTCTTTAGTTCGAGACTTTTGGTAGTCTGATTAGTGGTATCTTGCATTTAAGGTTCTTGTCTGCCCAATTCCTTTCATATTAGTATCTGTTTTATAGGTTTAGCCTTTATAGTAGTATTGTCAAAGATCTGTGCTACCTCTCTATTCAGGTCTTCCTAAGTAGGCTCTGGTTTCCCAGTTCATAGATTTATATGATCATAAGAACTTATCTTGGATTTGCATCACTCAATATCAGTTTGCATTCTTTTATATAACTTCAGCATTGCACAGATGCCTCATAACCTACCAGTCATGCTAGTGTGACCATGTTACAGGTACTAATTCCAACTGATTAATGAAGTACTATTGCTATAATATTACTTACCTCTTGTAATACTAATATAATATAGGTAGTTTTTCAAAATTTTGCTATCAGTAGGTTTTGACTTTTCAATCTATCACTTGGGGAGTTAAAAATTTATTTACTTTACTAAGTTACTACACTTCTTACTATTATTATTAATATTAACTTTACCAAATATATATATAAGTAGCATATTTATATAGAACTATTACAGTAAAAGCATACAACTAGTTATATATATAATTTTTCTATTTTATATATTCAATAAATCTGTTTAAAGGTTTCTTACTAATTATTATATTTAAATTTTTTTTTTTTTTTGGTATTAAGGTGATCTCTTTAGTCTTTTAACTTTTATTAATCATTTATCGATATTGTGGTTCAATGAACCACTACAGGAGAGCATACAATTGGCTACACATGAACTTTTCTATATTACCTATTTAAGAAGTCTGCCCAAAGGTTCCTTACCAATTGCCATATCTAATACCTCTGCTTGGGTGTTTCACTTTAAACCCTCTAAACCTATAACCTGTATTAACATTACTGGTCATCTCAGATGTACTAGATCATTGTCCTCAACCTTAGAACTAATTTATCCTCAAGATAAACCCTCCAGAGCCTTCTGTATTCATTTTTACAACTGACATAGGTATCACTATAGCAGAACCAACACTTGCAATCAGAGCTAATCATTAAACCGCTATGCCCTTGTAGAGTTCACTTAGACCCCAGCATTTACTTCACAGCATAACCCCAGTACTTTAGTATACACCTGCCTTTTCCCCTGCCCTTTTACCAAACTCCCAATCCAGATAGCCCATGTAGGACTACGACTAGTCCATCAGTATATCAGGTCAGCCTGATATTCTTTTCTTTCAGTTCGTTCTGATGGCCTGGTTGGTGGTACCTCCGAAACTCCTAATCCAGAGGTTCTTGCCCATCCGACTACTAGGACCAGGTACTAGACCTGGGTATCCATTTCCCTAACCTAGCCTTTACAGTAGGGCCATCAAAGATCTAGCTATCTCTTTACTCGGGTCTTTCTAAATGAACTTCTTGTTATCCAATTTCAATGTATTTACATGGCTACAAGGACTTATCTAGTGTTTGCACCACCCGATTTGTCAGTTTGCATTCCTCTATATAACTCCAACATTGCATGGATGCCTTATGACCTGCCAGTCATGCTGGTATGACCATCATTACAGGTATCCTAACCTAATCGTTAGTAACAGTTGCCATAATACGAATATTATATAGGTGATTATCCAAATTTTTTGCCATTGATAGGATTTGAACACCCAACCTACCACTTGGGAGGTTGGCAACCTGACCACTTCACTAGGTCGCCACACTTCTATTATTATATTTAATGTTTTTGCTTAAGAGTAAAGTATATATAGATTATTTGTTATATGATTTTAATTGTAAATTTTTTATTTTAGTATTTAAAAATATTTTTACTAAATTAACTGTTTTTAAACTTTTAAACAAAGTTGTAAAGTAGACTTTTATAATTCTAATAATAGTAAAATTATTAAATTCAGATTAAAATTCATTGAGATAAATTTATTTAAAGATTTAGTATTATAAATCTATTATAAAAATCATATGATAATTATATAATAATCAACCAATCAGAACATTATTACTGAGAATTTGGATTTATTACTAAAACTTTTATAATATATACAAGTATAGTTTTTTTCAAAATAATATATATTATAATTTTTTATTATAATAAATAAATTATTTTAATTTATATATCCTAAAAATTTAATAAAATTTTAGTATATTTTTAAAAAAGTTTATTAGTATTATATTTTTGTTTACTATATAAATCTAAATTTACTATGCAAATCATATAACAAATGATCTATATATACTCTATACTTAAATATTCTATTTTAAATCTTTTAATTTTGGATCTTTGTATTAACTTTATCAAGTTACAGAAATACCTATATTTAAATTTTTATTTTAATTTTAAACCTAATTTCTTATTAAGTTAAATTTTTTATAACTAATCTAATATTAGTATTATTAAGACTAATATTTGAGTTAAAGTTAACTAATTTTTTTTTTTGTATTAAAATGAGGCCTTGCTTATATCTTTATTAGTAATTTTAGTTGTACATATTAATATATTATATATTAAAGATATACTAAGAT